>VMKM01000770.1:0-160655 GCA_008360985.2 Macquaria ambigua
GGTAGAAACCTCGAGCAGAACCAGGCTCTAGGTGGGCGGTCATCTGCCTCGACCGGTTGGGTTGAAGGGGGAGAGAGAGAGCAGGAAGAAAGAGAACACACAGCAGCACAATACAGTTTCACACAGAGATGTAACGCAATGGCCGTGGCAATGGCATGGCTGTCAACACCAACAGAAACAATACTAAGAGCAACATTACAGCAGCAGTACTAATAATAATAGCAACAGCAACTGCAGCAGCGGGTGCAGAGGAGGAGCACGGGGGCAGCAGGCGGCCGCAACCATAGATCCAGACTCTACAGCTCCGGAGGCAGGAACACCTGCAGAAAGCAACAGAAGGAGAGAGAGAGAAAGGGGAGAGAAAGCACACAACTACGGGAAGAAGTTGAATTAGTAACAAGCATTGATGGGATATGAGGGCGTACAGATGGATTAAAATATTTACATACGATTATTTTAATTCCATGCATTTTTTTGCAGTTTTAATGTTTTTTTTATCTGGTTAATACTCACAATAACATGCATAGCATCTCAAAAACTGTTAAAATGTATAGATCACTTGTAAAAATGTTTTTGCATTTTAAGAGTTTTATTAAAATCTCCTTTTTGTGATCCATGTTTTTACCAAATCTGCAGAACCAAGTCCCGAGCAACACGTAAGATCAATTTTGAAGACAACAGCCAGAACTTCACCATCTCCAGCCTGACTGAGAAGAGTGTGGGAGACACCAATATCAGTCTGCAGGTCACTCCTTTCTCCTTGATGTGTTTCTGAAAAATGTCCGCCTGAAAATAACAGTTACAGTTTGATTGTTTATTGCCCAATGTAAGTCCAGTGTACTGACCACCACCTTCAAAACTTGTGACAAATGTGACCAAAGCTAAACATACATTGTAATGTACAGGGGTTGGGCGCAGCAATGTAAATGGCTGTAAAATAGTATGCAGTGACATGTATTAAAATAATTATTTCCACTCATTTGTTCTTTGTAGGAGCTGCTGATTGAGGTGTATCGGAGCATCGGAGAGCCTGACAGTCTGTATGGCTGTGGCGGGGAGACAATGACCAGTCCGCTGACAAGGTAGTCACTAAGTAGATTAATGAGACCTGCAGACCTGCTCACCATCTTTCACTTTATCACTCGTTCCCTGCGCTGTTCAATCGTTATCAGAACTACAAAGCTTGTTTTGTCATACTTATTTATAGGATTCGAACCTATGAGCATGAGGCTATGTGGGGGAAGGCCCTGACTTCATACGACCTTCATTCTACACTGCCCGAGGTCACTCGACAAGTGGGAATTGTGGAGGTAAAATAATAAAGAGCTGTATTAGGCATTGTTGAAACAAACCTGTCTCATCTGAATAAACCAGAAAGTGGAGATACCACGATGAAGAGCGTCCCATCCACTTGATGAGACACTTCAGATTGGCCCAAATAAGATTTATATGTCTTATGTCGGGTATTAATGATTTCAATGCAGTGTAATGCAGCCTCTTCAGTGGTAATGTTCCATCTCCTCGTCGCACCAACAGGGCCTGCAGAACTTTGGTCTGAGCAGCATCCTTGCCACCTACATGAGGGGTCTGGAGAGTGAAGGGGTGGAGTGGGGAGCTGAGCTGAGAGAGCTCCGCTTCCAGGCCGCCTGGAGGAACACGCAGTGGGACTGTGAGCTGTCAGAGAGGTGAGGCGACCTGGGGCATAAAGACACAGCTGAGAGCGCGGTGCCTGATACACAAAACGCAACTGTACCCAGAGAATCAGAGGCAAGCTCTCACCTAATACCTCTTTTCCTCCAAATCTACTGTGTTGTATCAGGAGTGAGAAATCCAAACCTGGCTTCCACGAGTCAGTGTTTTGTGCCCTGCAAGCGCTGAGAGACAAAGAGTTCTCCATCTTTGATGAAACTATGAAACAGGCCAGGTATGGTAGACATTTAGACACTCATAAAATGTTAAGTTTGAATTCACTTCTCCACTGGCAAAATAATTTGCCCATCTATGTGCTTGTGTGTTTCCACAGAGGTGCAGAGGTGGAGGAGCTGTGCAGAGGAAGTCTAGAGGCTGTGTCTTCTCTGTACCCGGCTCTCAGGGACCTGCAGAGCATCAGGGAGCTGGAGAGTGTTAAACAGCTCTTTTCCAGGTGATACCAGCAGTCAAACATCAGTATCAACATATTCATTAAAACAGGAAAGAGTCTTGAGGATTTCTGGGCAGAGCCAAACTTTTTTAAGGTCTTTTTTGTGTGTAAGCCTTGTTCCCTGCCATGTTTGGTTAGGCAGATGGAGTGAATTAATAAACATCATTCCTGATAAATATTTGTTTATATCAGGCCCTTCTCAGACGTAACTCTGAGGGAAGTTTGCAGCCAGTGGCGGCAGCACTCCCAGCTGCTCGCTGACAGTGACTTTGCTTTGGTGGAGCCCATTCTGGGGATCCGCTCTGTGTCCCAGCACACCCTGAAGTCCAGGGTGGGAGACCCCGACAGCATCCAGTACCTCGGCTCTGTGCTCACTGACCACCTCATGGAGCTCTGCCGGCTGGCTCGCAAGGCTGGGAATACACAGGTAAAGAGAGAGAGAGAGAGTGTGTGTGGGTGTGTGGGTGTGTGGGTGTGGGATCCGATTTAAGGCAACGTTCCCTTTTATTTACATATGGTCAGAACAGATAACTCCAGTACAAAGTGCTCACTGTGTTGTGGTTCCTGTCCAGCTGGCAGAGCGGGCAGTCTTCCAGATGAAGCAGCATGGTGGTGGAGGGTCCTGGGCATCATCCCTTGTGTCGTCATGGCAACTGGAGGAAGCCCAGGTGTTCTGGGCAAAGGGAGAGCAGGGACTGGCCCTTGGTCTCCTGAGACAGATGATACACAATCTAGAGGAAAAGGTCAGACACAAACACACAGACTCAAATCACAACAGCTCACTTTAATTATGGAACATCCCTAAATGTTATAGTGCTCTCCACTGAGACTTCTTTTCACTTTCTGACAAATGTAACACAATGAGATTGAGCCGTTTCTAAACATAGCCATCTTCATCATCATACATCAGATTAATCAGAATGAGCAAAATCCAAAACGTCAAGAGGCTTCATTGAACTATTCTCTGTTTTGTGTTCTTGTTGACCAGGTGGACTTAAATCCTGCTCTGGCCCCGGTCTACACTGAGTGCCTCAGGCTGTGTGGTAACTGGCTGGCTGAGACCTGCCTGGAAAGCCCCGGAGTAATACTGGAGAAGTACCTGGAGAGGGTAAGAGGAAGCTAAAAGATAATAGACGAGGATTAAGCCTTGTTGTACAATTGACAGTATTTCAATGGATATCTGCTCAGGAAAACAGCCAATATAACCTTTCTCATACAAAGGGAGGTGTCCACAGTTCCTGGAAAACTCGTAAAATGTCATGAATGGAGTACAGATTTAAGAAAAAAATAGTTTTGTCAGTGCTCAAAAAAAAGAACTATTTTCTGGTAGGAGTTTTTTTTTCATGTTCGTAAGAGTGACAAAAGTGATCTAAAAGTCTGCCTCCTTCTAACAGGCAAACAGGAATCTAAAAGATCTCAAATTGTCTAATATATATATATAACGTGATGAATCTCTCAAACACCCTGAAGTACACACATATTCATACACATACAGCAGGCGTCCCTCAGAGGAACGAATGAGTTATTACCCATCAGCCAGGCAGTGTCTGTCCATCCACCCGCACTCATATACACACACTCACACATGAATTATTTATTTATGTCCAGATAAATAAGGAGTAGGCCCAAATACATAAATATTAAACTTCTGCAAGTTTACAGTTTATGTCCTCGGGCCACGGCAGATTCATATGGACAAATTTAAATTATTCATGTGTGTGTGTGTGTGTGTGTGTGTGTGTGTGTGTGTGTACCTGTGTGCCTCTGTATATTGCCACCCAGCTTAGTGAATGAGGCCACACTGTTTTGTAGTGATGTTTCTTGACCTTTTTTTAGTGCATCTAGTCCTCTGTTTTTATATTTTTTTCTTTGACACCTTTACCTTATATTTTTGTTTTTGTTGATGCTTCACTGTCAGTATTATTTGGCTCTAACTTCCTTTTGTCAGAGAAGCTGTTAGGTTTTCAAATCTGGTCAAGTCTCTCCTGTGCTGTGCTCTCAGGCAGTGAAGGTGATCGAGGGGGAATCAGGAGTTCAGGACTCCAGGCTGCAGAGTCAGCGGACCGAGGCCTTCCTGTCTCTGGCCCGCTTCTCTGACGCTCAGTACCAGAGCATCGACAAGTACATGAACTCCTCTGAGTTTGAGAACAAGCAGGCGCTGCTGGAGAAGGCCAAAGAAGAAGTGGACTTGATGAGGGAGCGTAAAGTGACGTCCAACAGGTCTCTCTTTTAAAAGCACTGATTTTTTTTTTTTACACGGCCGCAGGGAAAAACTGGATCTTTCACGTATAAAGATGATCTTTATTAAAATAAAATTCCAGAAAGTGTTGATTCTACTCGCTCTTCCTGTGACTTCACAGGTACACAATAAAGGTGCAGAGAGAGCTGGAGCTGGACGAGAAGGCCCTGTCCAACCTGCAGGCAGACAGACAGCGTTTCCTGTGTAAGGCGGTGGAGAATTACATCCAGTGCCTGGAGCAAGGTGAGGAGCACGACACCTGGGTGTTCCGCCTGGCTTCACTCTGGCTGGAGAATGCCGACGTTAAGGTCATAAATGACAAGATGAAGGTCAGCAAAACACACCTGAATTTGCTTATTTTTTGCATTTGAGTTTGGTAAAATGGAAGTCCAGCGCTTTTAATTTTCTCAGAGCACCTTCACCTATTTTGTGTTCTAGAAAGGGGTGAAGCAGATCCCTTCCTACAAGTTTCTGCCTCTCATGTATCAGCTGGCCGCTCGCATGGGGACCAAGATGGCAACTGGCATCACTGATGATACAGGCTTCCATGATGTCCTCAGCGACGTAATGCAACACTTTTTTAATACACATTAACAGCAGTATGTCATTGGTGTCCTGCAAGACGCAGCCATCTACACCTGACTTTTCTCGATGGTGACTTGATGACTTTCTTGTACGTGCAAAATCAGTCCAACCAGTGTCACTCAGTTCCTGAAAAAGCCAGCTTTGTAGCAAATACAAGATTTTTGCTTGATACAGATAATGGATTCAATTACTGCCTTTTTTTCTCTCCTCACAGCTGATCTGCCGAGCGTCTCTGGAGCACCCTCACCACACACTCTTCATCATCTTCGCCCTGGTGAACGCCAACAAAGACGAGGACTTTTGCACGGCCCGGCTGTCTAAGAGCGCGCCGCAGCAGCCCTCGCCATTTGACCTGGTGAGACCTTCATTAAATAATGCTAAACACCTGTTAAGTGACATTTATGTACTTATCGGGTATTTCATATTAGTACACGATTCTCAGTTTGATGTGTAGCTTGAACGTGACACATATTCATGATGCAGGAATACAAAGGAAAATACATGAGTAGGACTGGATGATTTGCATAAAAACAAATATCACAATATTTTTGTCCAAAGTGATAATGAGGATGGTCCACTTATTGCTTATCGCCAAAGAATTTGTTTACCTTGAGCTGTTTTCTACACCTACTTGAGTATTGATTAGATTAGCATTACAAAGACAACATAGTTCTGTTATTAGTAAATGTAATTTCCTCTGGCTTTTATTGCAAATATTGTCACTGTATGAAATAGATGTTTACTTCTCTAGAGCGTACAGCTCCTACAGGCTGGCAGGCTCTTTTCTGTGTCTTGTTTGCATAAAGCTGTAATTGCACAGTCTGTTTGTGAATTTCATCACTGGACCCGGGAATATGAGGGCAGCATTATGAATGTTGCTCTTATAGTCTGTGACAGTTTCGAAATGAACAATACCCTGCTAAAGAAACGATTTAAAGTGCTCTGCTGGATAAAATAATGATATTCATAATGTTGTTGTAGCCATTAGTTTTACTCTACAGTGGTTTTTTCTATACCAGTTCTGTTTTACAAGTTTTTTTTCGTGCAGGAGCGTTCAGATGTGGCCCAGAAGATCATCAGTGCGATAAGGAAAAAGAGAGGCAAGATGATCCGAGGGATCGAGCGTCTGTGTGATGCCTACATCACTCTGGCTTATATGAATGCCAGCAAGCACAAGACTGAGAAGAGTGAGTAGTCGGAGCACAGTGATGTGCACAAACAAACACATTGGATGGCGATTCAAGGATTCAAGGTTTTCTGTGCTTGAAATGTCAGGAAATTCCAACATTTATCCTGATGCTACATACTTAGTCAGTTAGTTTACAGGTGTAAAAATCACGCATAGTTTTTTAGTGGTTTACATGGACAATGAACACATTTTGGCCAAAGATGGCGACGAGTTTGAAAATGGCGGGAAAGACGCCTCTCTATTCCTTACTCCTGAATGTATGTAATGTAATTATATGATGTATTATATTATATACTGCTGTCATCCTTTGTGTCCTTGTTTCATTACAGAGGCTATTCCCATCCCTGCTGATCAGCCCATCATGCACATTAAAGACCTGAACGAGGTTGTCATCCCCACAATGGAGATCAAGGTGAAGAACGATGGACCTTCTCAACTTTCATTTACCCTAATCATTTTAGTTCGGAAGATGTGACGTGGTTCCTGAAAAAACATATTTAAATATTTGCAGATGATAGGGAGTTCCTTTTAAGTTTTACAAGGGATGATGGAGGTGGGATGGTCAACTGAAAGAGTAGATTAGATGAGTAGATTTAATTTGATCTGAGGGGTATTGGATTTGATTTGTCTGATATTCTAGTGGAATGTCACTTTACAATAATGTGGAGATTTCCCTCTGAAAAGCAGGTTTTTACTTGTTTATGTTTGTGTGAAAAAAACAAAGATCTTAAATTTTGTGTGCAGAGTCCCTCGAGCATTGTTGGCAGTAAATGACACATCAAATACAGACTTCACAAAACATGACATTTTATCTTCACTTCTCGTGATACCAAATCAATTTATGATCATTTTTGTTCCTGTCCCACAGGACAGTACAAGACACAACTCCTCCAGACCAAATCAGCTCCATTAATGACACCACATGTACACTGAAACATTTAACACTCTTTAACAAGTGTGTATGCATGATAACAAGTGTTGTTTCGTTGTGCAAATAGGTGGATCCATCTGGTTGCTATGACAACCTGGTGACTGTCAGATCCTTCATGCCCCAGTATCACCTGGCCGGAGGAGTCAACCTGCCCAAGATCATCGACTGTGTCGGCTCTGACGGCAAGAGCAGGAGACAGCTGGTCAAGGTGAGTGTGCCTCTGATGTGTGTCTTGTTAGAAGTTCCCTGGGTAAGAGGAGTTGAGTTTCTGTTACGAACATGTGCAAAGACATTTTTGTGTGTCGGATACATGTGTGTTCTCGACCAAACAAATGCCCTCTCTTTGAAGCTAAAGCTGCTGTCATGTGTGATTAAAGTCTGACCGGCTCTGACGGGGAACCTGCTCACTTTTAACTTCAGTTCTTTTCCATCTCAGTTTGGCTGTTGGTAATAATTAATCTTGTTTTTGTACCAGGACAAATACAAAGTTTGTTAGATTACAATCATGCTTTCACGCCTTTGTAGTAAGGACATTCTTCAGGAGACTGTGTGTGTGTGTGTGTGTGTGTGTGTGTGTGTGTGTGTGTGTGTGTGTGTGTGTACACGTGTGTGTGTACGTGTGTGTATGAGCACATGTTTGCGGGAGCACTTGTCAGCCACTTAAAGGCTAATAATTCACCACTTAGACACCTGCGAGAGTCATGGTGAAATAACAGTTTTTCCGATCATTAACCTCAGTGAATTCTGTTTTTAGATCAATGTGATTTTTTCCCTCTTTTTTTATGTCACAGGCGGAGAAAAGTGTAATATTTAGACATTTTATTCCATCGCAAATCACATGTAAGACTGGTACACCCACTGTACATTTTATTCATCTCACATTTGCTATTTGACACCGAGTCTTGTAGTTGCTCAATCGAGGAAAATATGTCAATGATATTATACAGGCCTGGAAAATTGATGTGAATGCTATGCATAAAAACTAATTTAGATTTGAAAACCAGACATATAATGACTTCACTTTTCTTGTATTGTAACGACTTTAGCGTTGGTAAAAAATTTGAATGGCTAAAAAAACAAGTATAATTCCTTTGTTATATGTGTAGATTACACAATTAAAATGTGAATGCTACAGAATACTATATGTTCTCCAGTGACCTTTGCCCTCTCGGTACGAACAGGGTCAGGACGACCTGCGGCAGGATGCAGTGATGCAGCAGGTCTTCGGCATGTGCTCCATGCTGCTGCAGCGCAACACTGACACTCGCAAGAGGAAGCTCAACATCAGACGATACAAGGTTACACGCATTACTTATTTACTCATCTGATCTTGTATTTAAACCTTTTCTCTTTAATTCAAAGAGAATAATAAATCAGGACTGAGTTGTTCTGTTGCATATTTCCTTTGATCTTTATGTCATCGACTTGTAATTCACGTATTTTCATCATCATCAAAGCGGTCAAAAAATATAAAAAAAACACACTTACACTTGCATCACCTACTTTCTGTCTCACTCATACTTCATCTCAGGTGGTGCCATTCTCGCAGCGTAGCGGCGTGTTAGAGTGGTGTTCTGGCACGGTGCCTATTGGGGAGTTTCTGGTGGATCCCAATAAAGGAGCCCACAAACGCTTCAGACCCCGGGACTGGACCAACCTAGCCTGCCGCAAGAAGATGATGGTGCTGGTCTTTGTATTTGAATTAGCCCTGAAAATCTTTTTCTGTACAACTGCAGATCCAGTCAGAACTGCATGTTGAAATTGCACTCTTCATCCCTCAGAAAGTAACTAAAAAGCTCTGCTGTTAATCTTCTGTCATGCTGTCATCACAGGAGGCCCAGAGGCTGGGGTTTGATGAGAAGCTCCAGGCCTACAGTGAGATGTGCAAGAGCTTCAGGCCGGTCTTCAGGTATTTCTGCATGGAACGATTCCTGGACCCCGCGGTGTGGATGGAGAAACGCCTGGCGTACACTCGCAGCGTGGCCACCTCCTCTATAGGTACAGACAGCGCTGCATGTTCACCCCAGGTCTTATGCCATAAATACAATATGTCACACACAACAGCTCAACAGCAAGTCTCACAGTCACATTTTGACACAAAATGAAATCTTTGGGTTTTCAAGCAGCTGGTTGAAGCAAGACAAGCACGCAGGCAGGCCTACACGTCTCCTCAAACAAAGAACATTTTGTTTAAAAACGGTATAAATTATGACTTGGAGACTTAACAAATGATTACAGTTATTAAAGTCAACAAATAATGGCGATATAATAACACATCTTTGGGATTTGAAATCGTAGATGACTTGTTGACTTTCTCTTTTTTTATTCAGCCAATGAATAACTTGCCAACTTTTCTGGTTTGTGCCCACAGTTGGCTACATCGTGGGCCTGGGTGACCGACACATCCAGAATATTCTGATCGATGAGCAGACTGCCGAACTGGTGCACATCGATTTAGGTAAAATTTAAACACAGAAAGTTTGCTCTTCAGAAAAGGCGAGGCTGTGTAAACAATTGCTGTGCATACTGAGCTCAAGCAACATGAAGCATTCTCGTGTAACCTTGCAGTCTAGAAAAGTTTGATCAAAGTGCATTTTTTGATTTGACAATAAATGATTCAAATAAAATCATATATGGACTCTTTAAAGCTCTAAATTCAGACGAAGACTTTGTGAATTCATGGTATTAACATGCATCCTAACACATCCCTCTCTCTGTTACCTTTTCATGCGTTTGGTGTTCAGGTGTGGCCTTTGAGCAGGGGAAGATCCTCCCCACCCCCGAGACCGTCCCCTTCAGACTGTCCAGAGACATTGTGGACGGGATGGGCATCACTGGAGTGGAGGGAGTTTTCAGAAGGTGAGGAGGAGATCGTGGTTGTTCTCTGGTATTATCAAAAATGTCGTTAAATATTTATAAACCAAGACTAACGGGAAGTTAAGCCTGAGAATGTTTTCATATTGTGTTTCTTTCCATCATAGTTGTCATTTTTGTGAGGTTAAGCTGTCATGAAAATTTTAGCCCCTTAACCACAAATCTAGTTAAGTACAAATGTAGTTACAAATTAACGATTAAAGTACATACTTTACATTACTTTTGACTATTTTAAAACATTTTACCGCACATTTTAAGTAGATTTCCTATCTGAAATCCCTATCTTCCTATGTGAAAATCATCTTGCAGTACCAGTTTCTCTAAAGCGTCCTGGTTTGCGGTGCCTTCGAGGACACAAAATTAAATACATGTAATTAAATACAGCTATGTAAAGGCTAATTAAAAAAAGAACAACATACCTCAAGCCATGGAAGAGTTGTCTTGTAAAAAGCAGGGGCGCTGCAGTATTTGCTTAACCTTATCAATGTTTTATGGGCTGAACTTCACCTGTTTTCTCTGGCCAGATGTTGTGAGAAGACTATGGAGGTGATGAGGAGCTCTCAAGAAGCTCTGCTGACTATTGTAGAGGTAAGAACAACACCTCACCCACACACAGACACAAACGCCTCTTAGCTGCTCTTAAAATCACTGGCATGTCCTTCACCTCATGTTCAGCTTTGCCTCTGTGTGTTTCTCTGTGTTTTTGTGCTGTGTAGGTGCTGCTGTATGACCCTTTGTTCGACTGGACCATGAACCCGTTGAAGGCCTTCTACCTGCAGCACGACGAACAGCAGGAGCTCAACGCAACGCTCAGCTCCACTATGGGTGGGGATGACATAAACAACCACCGCAAATCCAGGTGTGTATGTGTGTGTGTTACTGTTCCTCCACAGGGCTGGACATGTATGAAAAATCTAAGTGGTTTTTAATCATTTCATTTCAAAATAGGAGCGAGAACTGTTTCTATCCGTCTCTTAAAGCTCTGTCTCGTCGCCTTGCACTCTTCCTCTTGCAGTGACAGTCAGAGCTTCAACAAAGTGGCGGAGCGGGTGCTGCTGAGGCTGCAGGAGAAGCTGAAGGGGGTGGAGGAGGGCACGGTGCTCAGCGTGGGGGGCCAGGTCAACCTGCTCATCCAACAATCCATGGACCCCAAAAACCTCAGCAGACTCTTCCCAGGCTGGCAGGCCTGGGTGTAGACCTGTGAGAAGCTACGCTTGTTCAGTTCCTGCTTCAGGCAACAAGTGTAATGGACTCATTTTCTTTTTCTCCACTAAATTATAATCGGAGGCCGTTTCCTGGTCCTTGCTTGTGCCAGAGAAACCCACTTTAACAAGTCAAACTATTTGAAATATTCTAAATTGCCACAGATATTAACCCTCAAAAAATAATGCTGCTTTTGTCTGCTGCTGAAGGCATAATATCAACACACAGTTTAAGAAAATGCAAATGAGGTTTAGAATATAAACAAGATGATATTCTGGGTCAAACGTGAAACAAGTTCAGTGGTTATTTATTTATTCCTCTTTTGACCATCATTAATAAAAAGGCAGTTCTCTCTTGTTCATTTTCATAACCCAGTCTAAACACCAACAGATCAACAATGAATTTTCCTTTTGACTTTTTCATTTCTGCTAACCTTTGCATTTTAACAGAACATACAGTCACTTTGGCAAATTGCATGCAGTACTTCTCGCAAAACAAACCATAAGATCACCCTTCTTTTTTTTTTGTAGTAATCCATGAATTTCAAAATCCTGACGGAATTTAAAAAGACCAATAAACTCTGGTGCTTAAACTGATGAGCCTGGTTTAGTGTAAAGGTGAGATTGTTTCTGTTTTTTACCCAATGGGATGTGAATGTTTTCATACTGTTGACTGTTGCATAAAGTGATTAATTATTGGCAATGAATACCCAAAGCTCTTCACCATGGATACATGCTTTATGAAAGATATGCCTTTTAAATAAAGTGCACTTGAATTTCCATTTAAATCCTTTTGTTTCAGTTCAGCTGGTTGTTTTTTAGTTCAGTTCTTTTAGTATTAAATTACTGAATATTATGCTGTAAAGCTTATAGAGGGCGTTTAGAAATGTGTGTGTGTGTGTGTGTACAGACTTAAACAGCAACTTTATTTTACTTTTGTATTACGTCTCTGTTCTGTAAAAAATGCTGCCCTTTAACATGATTGCTGTATCATTAAATAAACAACAGCAGTAAAAATACATTTGTTTGAAGTCGAGTTTTGCTTAAATTGTCTGTGTAGTTTACATTTAAAATGATAATTTAGCAAGTTTATTTACATATATAACTGTAAATAAACTGCATTTTCTGTCAATCATTGACTGCTGTATTGAAACTTAATGTGTTTGCCTGTATACGGTTAATTTAGTGAAGTACCTTTCCATTGCGTACTCAGCTCGCTCACAGGTGACAGGCTTAGTCCTTATTGTGCTCGTTGTGTGCACAGGAGGGAAACTTTAAACCGATGCCAATGAAGTGCGAGGATTGGCCACTCGGGTGATCGCGCAAACTCTTTTATTTTATCACTGTGGTGTGAAGATGCAGAGAGCAGAACAGAGCAAACGTGAGAGGAGATGCTAGAGATCTGAATTGTATCTTTCCAGAGAGCAGAGCTGTGAAAAATCTCTTTTATACCTTTTGATTACTCTTGGAGTGGACTTTGATATGCTGACCAGATTATTTACCTGCTAGATTTATGTTTGAATTATCTCTTTATTGCAAGATATTGTGTTGGTTAAACAGAAAATGACAACCAATCTGGTAAGTTTTCATTTAAATTTTGATTCATATCAGTTTGAAGAACTCCTTAAAATAGAAATATACATATAAATAGAGTAACCTCCTATTCAGACTATAATAATACCAGTATTGAAAATATCAGGAGTTATGACATTTGAGTGAATAAAATGTGTATGATTCTGTATTTAAAATGCTGGACACATCTCACTTGTATATTTACATTTTAGACATTTTTCTGGTTTGTTTGAAGCTAAAATTCTTAAATCACCAGCATTAGAAATAGCTTTATTCTCATCACTTATGCTTTACTGACAGTATCTGGACTCGGGCTCTTGTTTCATCCATGCAGATGACAAGAGGAAACTTCCTCCACCCAGCCGATCAGACGTTAAGCCTCAGTATGTTCATCATCTGGCCCCGAAACCCCCACCTGAGATCAGCCACTCCATTCCAAAACACAAAGGTAGCCCGGTCTCCTTTTCATTTAATTAGCAGTTCATACTGTTGAAGTGATTTTAATATAATATAGTGATTAATAACTTTGTGGAGGCTTTGAATATGAGTTGTCTCGATGTGAATACCCTCTTATAACTCAATACACTGTAGAACTTCTTATGTTAAAGATTGATTCATATGATTATGATTCATTTTGAGGACAGCCATTGTCGTATATATGATTAAAAATACAATTCCTTTAATAGATTCTACTTATTTTAATGTAAATGTCTGATACAACAGTAATTTCTGTTAGTCATAGAGATGCATTCAAATGACTGTTTTATTTCTTTATACAATAAAGAACAGATGTTTTTATATGAGATAAATCTGGCTGAAAATGGCGCATTTATTAAACACATTTAACACGTGGGTAAGCTGGGTGTAAATGGGTGACGGTGTGTGTCGTCCTGTCAGATGTAAAACAGAGGTGTGTGCTGTGATCTGCCTGCTGCTCCTCCTGCTGCTGGCTGGGATCCTCCTCGCTTATTACTGTGAGTGCAGGATTTATCCCATCTGTCCACTGTAATAACTCATATGCTTTATTACAACCTTTATGTGAACTGAACCTTGAATACACACACACACACACACAATACAGTACAATCACAGCTCTGTCTCGTCTTGTCTCCCAGTTTCCTCGCCCTGTGCTCACAGGATGCAGTGTGGCGATGGGAGCTGTGTGCGGGAGTCCCAGTGGTGCGACGGGGTGACCGACTGTCCTGCAGGCCAGGACGAAGCTAACTGCGGTAAACAGCCTCATCCAGGGGCCAAAGTGCAGGATAAAACCCACCTGCAGAAACCCTGCAATCTGTTCACTCGCCGTTACAGTTATAAAACGCAGTGTGCACATCTTTTACAGCTGAAAGGAACACCTTAATATAATTTTTGCTTTAATTCAAGCCGTCTCAGATTGAGGAAGATCACATCAAAGTTCTGTGCCTTTATTTATCAGCATCGTTTTTCTGTTTAATCATTATACGCACTGCTGTCTTGTAGTTGCACATAATTTTAATTGGAGGCCGTTATTGGAGTTAGTATAGTAATAATAATAAAAGTGTTAATAGTAATAATATGAAAAGTGCCTGAAAATCTGTCGAATTACATCTAGGTACTTCAAGTGAAAGACTGCTTAGGATTTGTTTTGTCTTTACTTCAGACGCCATAGAGAAGATTGTTGTTAACTGTCTGTGTTATGTTACCTGAGTCTGGTCTGGCTGCCCTCTTCACTTACTTTCCACTCTTAACAAAATGTCAAATCACCGTTTTTGTGTTTGTGCTCAGTGAGGCTGCACGGTTCCAGTTTCCTGCTCCAGATCTACTCGACTCCAGGTAAAAACTGGAGGACTGTTTGTTCTCACGGCTGGAGCGACCTGCAGGGGCGAGCGAGCTGCCAGCATATTGGATACAGCAGGTAAGATGCTCCCCTGCTTGAAACTCAGACTGTTTTCTCTGTATTCTGACATGTGGAGGATTGATGAGTTTAAATGAAGCTGTATTTTCCATTATGTTGGTTTGACAGGGGCACATACTTTAAATCAGGCCAACGGGAGGCTGACTCTGATGATGGATTCTTAATAGTGAAGTGTGACTTCAACCCTGAGGCATCCATACTGCAGCAGCTTGTGCTCAGGTTAGTGAACTGGTAGAGAGGAACCAGTATAAGATATAATACTGAATCAATATGAACCTAATTCCACCTCAAATGTCTTTTTTTGCCATCTGCAGCAAAACCTGTCCCAACAACAGTGCGGTGACGTTGCGTTGTACTGGTATGTTATATTAAACTCTGTAAAAAATAAATAAAAAACACTTTTTTTGAAATTCTCAAAAGGGAATGTGGTAATAGCTTGATATTCATTGTTTATTTTTGTTGTTATTTATTTATATTTTCTCTTCTGCAGTAATGGGTTTATGGTGTGGGTTTGGCATTGGGTCTGCATTTGTGTTGATAATTTGCTGCATTTGAATTGAATCTTAAGACAGGTGTTGGAACATTTTGTCTCTGTTTTTGGTGAAATTGTGTGCAGGGCTGAGCGTTCTCTGTAGTGCTTCCCACACCAAATGAAAATGAAAATGAAACAAAAAAGCTTAATGCTTTGTTGTTTTATTCAGATGTTTTTAGGTTTCAAATATATATTTTTTCATGTAGGATAGTGTTATCTGTTTCAACTGAAACTGTATTTATCAGTACATGTGAAGTCCAATGATTTCTCTTCTTTTAAATGAAACAATCAAAAAAGAGGAAGACCATTTATTTGTCCAATTAGCTCATAAAGGCCACATTACTGTACACAGATTAGTACTGTACGTTCACGCTCCTCTTTACAGTACGTCTTTACACTGCATTTATCTACACTTTGACTGTGGTTATACAGAACTGTGGCCTCTTTTGTACCTTGCTTGTTAAAACCCTGCAGCAGTGAAATGTGTCCTCTCTAACAGCAGTTTTGTCCTCAGATTGTGGGAGTCAGGTGAACTCCAGCAGGGCCTCTGGGGGCCATCTGGCCTCTCTAGGGGCCTGGCCGTGGCAGGTCAGCCTGCAGGTTGCGGGCTCCCACCGCTGTGGAGGAACCGTCGTCTCCCCCTACTGGATAGTCACTGCAGCACACTGTGTGGCCAAGTGAGGCACACCTTCTTAGAGCAGTGGTTTTGGTCTGATCCAGCTTGAATCTACTCTCTGCTGTTTCTCTCTCCTGCAGTGCCTCCAGCCCTGGAGACTGGGCAGCGTATACTGGGATAGTGGATCCATTAGAGACTCTGTTTAACCCTGCTCACTCTGTGAGCCACATCATAGCTCATGAAGGCTACAACAGTCTCACTCACAGGAATGACATCGCTCTGATGAGGCTCTCTAAACCTCTTACAGACAGGTTTACACTCACAGGGGCGCAAAACAATGCAAAACACTTACCAAATGAACAGATACACAAACTTAGTCCCATCTGTACAGATTTCCCTTGTTTACAGAGAGGTGTTTATGTTATTTAGCTTTCCCTCACTGTCACTGATATAAATGGGGTGGACAAAATAATAGAAATACATGTCAGTGTAACTGCATCGTCTGAAATGATCATAAAGTTGAATCAACACCTCTCTAAAACAGTTTTTAAAAAAATCTGAACATTATAACCTTCCTGAAGGGAGGATTCATTGCAGGACTGTTGCATTAGACTGCATTAGTTTCAGCTAGGTGTACCTAATAAACTGGCAACTGAGTGTACATCCCTTTATAATGGAAAACAGCTGATAAGTGTTTACATCTGTGTCCAGAGAGCTCAGATGCTGAAAAACTCAACACAACAACGCCTTTTTAATAGTCATTAAGAATAATTTTTCCCTTTTGTAGATGTATAACAACGGACATATTGTTTTCTTTGCTAGCCTCAATTAATATCGGACCCATGTGCCTCTCGAATGTTGGTCTAAACATCACTGTTCCACAGACGGGATGGATAACTCAATTTGGTCGCGCAGTAAATGGAGGTGAGGCAGTTGTGGTTATGTGTGGTTACGTGTTGTGAATTGAACGACAAAAAAATTGTGAATAGAAATCAGAAATTAAATATAAAGATTGGATATTTACTTCTGAAGTACTTAAAGATGAAAGCATTATGTGTTCACAGCTGTCTGCTAGTGTCTAGTGTGCTACCACTGGATGGCACTCACTGACTTTAACTCTGTTTTACTTTCTAGTGACCTGCCTATTACCAAATGCAACATATATGAACAAATACTGAAATGACTTGAATTAAATGAATTATTTTAATGTCTTGTTATTTGACAGACTCTGGCTCTCCACACCTGACGGAGGCTCAGGTCTCTCTCATAGATACTGCACACTGCAACATCTCTTACAATGGCAGGATATCACAGGACATGTTATGTGCCAGAGAGACGGACGCAGTAGCCGACGTGTGCCGTGTAAGACAAACCAGTGACACACACACACTCACAATCTTTTCTCTTAGAGGTGTGAAAATGGAGTTTAAATACTGAAACCAAGACAAATAGAACTGTTTTTTAATTGATAATGACATGATACACTCCCACATATAAAAACATGCCACAAAGTGCAGTTTGTTTTATTGTATAGTGAGTGCCAGATGGTTAGTAGTCAAACAAGATGTGCACTGTGCTCTCTACATGGTAACAGCTTTAAACAAACAGCTCCACTTTACTTATAACTTACTTATAACAAACCATTTACACAGTCGAGTCAACAATGAATGTAAAGTTAGAGCAGTGAGGTGGCAGCTGACCATGATATCATGTTTTATCTACTCTATTCAATGCTTTTCATGGAGCTTAGAAATCACTGAAAGGCCTTAAATGCTTCTTAAACTGAATGAATAACATTTAGCGTTTAAATTTGAGACATTGAGATCATTGTAAAGCCCTTGAGCTTGAATGTGGGAGTCTTGATAAGTACTAGATGTATCTTCCAGAGTGTGTAATCTGAACTCTTTTCTCAGACCAACAGCGGCGACCCTCTCGTGTCCCTGAAGGATGGAGTATGGTGGCTCGTAGGGGACAGTATTCGGGGGGAACACTGCAATGAGCAGAACAAACCAGCTGTTTATGGCAACGTCACCTATTTTCTGGACTGGATCTACCATCAGATGAAGGTAAAAACCAAAGAAAGATTGGACTTGTAAAGGCAGTTAAACAAAATTCATGTACTGAATGTACAGGTAATTCGTAGCATTTGATTTAATCTGCTTGGAGGACCAGATGCAATAAGACAGTTTCTCTGTCTGGTAATACTGCATGACTCCTGCTGGATGTACAGTAATAATACCTACACAGCGGAGTCTTAGTACAAGCTAAGTTTTTACAGTGTAGTGTGTGCTTCATCTTAATTATGCCTGTAAAAATGTTTAATCCTGTAAAAAGTTTTGACATTAATTGGTCTTTGACCTCTAAACTACATGTTTGGTTTCATTCTTGTTTAGCTAAAAATAATATTGTCTTGTGCTCAAACAATTCATGATGTAGTCAACTGACAGAAAATTCTTCAGTGACAGTTTTGATGACTGGGTGTATTTGTTACTGCTGGCCGGTCAAAATAAGCCAAGGTAAAACATTACTGTGGGCATTAGATATTTGAAATGGGAATTCATTATTATGTAACACTAATTTATTAAAAAAAAGTAGTAGCAGCTCTAATATTATCATTATTAGCAGTTTTTGTTCATCTTTACCTGTTCGTACTGAAATGAGACAGCTGCTTACATGATGACAGTAATGACAGTATTTACCATTAGCTTCGATTATGTTCTTCACGTTTTCACATTTACAAAACTCAAATTATGTGTAGAATAATGGTCAGACCCCCCTCCCAAAAAAAAAAAGGAAAAAAAAGAAACAAATGAAACACAAAACTAATTGTATTTGTGTGTTTTTCTGTTTACAGTAGCATCAAGTTGACTGACGATGGTACCAAAGATGTTTGTGTTTACAATTAATTCAATAAGTGTGCAGAGATACGTTTTCATATCAGTGCCTCAACAATATCTGTATCACTACCATAACTTATTTCCTACATGTTCTGTCTTCACAATTTACATCAGTTTATGCAGACTTTGGTTTTGCCTAAATTCATGTAGTAAGCACGAATAAACAATGTTTTATAACAGTTTTTGTTTGTTTCATTTATGTGAAATACATGTCTTTATTTTAGTCTGTGCAACTATGATTAAAATGTTTCATTTCATTAAAAGTGATATTTGAGCCAGTAAATGGAAATACCACGTGTCAACACAAGATGTCACTCACAAACCACATCAAGCTTGTTCCCACTGACTCCCAGAGGATGTTTTGTTCCTGAGCAACGTTTCACAAAAAGAAATATTTATTAATTTAAAATGATTTACATCTTTACAGGCACAGGCACAAGTACAATTCTGGCACAGAAAAATACACATATATAAGTGAACATTCAAAGATTCAAGTGTACCTTCAATTTGACAACTCTACATTTTGGCAGACAGTGACACATTGGACTGATACTCAGGTCAGAACCAACAAGCACGTTCAAATTGATGGTTCATGTACTGCATCACTGACTTTTACATATGAAGCCATCACTAGTGTAAAGAAACTAACTTTTTATTGCAAACAGGTCAGTCAGCTTTGCTTGAAAGCTAACTCCTCCACAGGTACGCAGAAGGAGCATGTGTCAGTTTGAAAAATCCTTTGGCTTCTAATTTAGTTTTTGTATAAAATGTGCAGTATACAGTATGTACCATTCAACATCTAGCGTCTAAAAAGCAAAGATTTGTAATAATAATCATACAATCACATTCAAAGAGATTTAAATATAAAGTTGGAAGCATATAGTTAGTAAAATTACCTTAATACAACAAATTGCATAACAGTCCGAGAAATATTGATCTTTAGATTTATATTACATTTTTGATTGACTTTAGAAACAAAGTGCAATTCAGCAGAGTAAGTCTCAAACTGCTGATACTGTATATCAATTTGTTTTAGCAGTGAGCTGAGACTTATAGGCACTATAGGCACTGTAAACGTGTGTAACCTCTAGTAATATTCTTCCTATTAACAGTGATTGTTTGAGCAGCTTTTCCCCTTAACTTCAACACACACTTTTAACTCCGTAAAAGACTGAAAGTTAACTTCAAAATATAAGAAGGCACTAGAGACATTCCTTCACTGATCACAGAGTTAAATTACATCTGTTGGAAGCAGATTATCAACTGTACAGGCACATTTTAAGAAGCTGTATGCCCTTAGACATTAATAATTCAGTTTGCCTGGAAATGAGCAACTTTTAAATTGTTCAAGAATGCACAGATAGTCGTTTAGCATGTGCTGTTTATGTCCTCCCCACCCACTGTCCTATGATTGTCTGTAAGGAAGAAACTCCGCCCTTAGCTCTTCTCATACTGTTTCATACTTTGGTTCAGCCTTCTGTTTGTGTTACTGATGTCCTACGTTGCCCAGAATACCTTTTGACAGCCCTGAAGAGAAAAAGCGTGAGCTGGATTTGAGTGCTCTCTCAAACTGCACTCGAATCGAGCCGGTGTAGGCGGGGAGAGCAATACTGATAGCATACAAGTCTTTCCAGTTGAGAAAAGGTAAGTCACACCCATTACTAAAAACTGCCCTGAATCTATATGACATTATGAACTTCCAAAGCTACAGCAGGTGGAGAAAGTTCACCTGTTCTTCTTCTATGCTGGATGTCTTTCTCTGCGTCACAATGTCTACATATGACACAATATGACCAATTATCAGTGAGAATAAGAAAGCTACGCCACCAAACAAGAAACATAAATGCATCACCAACAGCTGTTTTTAATTAGTGTGTTCAGGCTGGATTTTCCCTTCAAGAGGCAGTTGATCTGTCTGTGTCTACCTCCGCGGGGCAACCTGATGAGTGCAGTCTAGAGTCAGTCAGACATTCAGAGCCGAGTGTCACTGTTCGGTGCAGGCCAAGCCTCACCCCTTTCTCCACCGCTGTGGGTGGGCTCTGCTCGTGGTCCCCCTGCCCGTTCACCCTGTCCGCCCGCCCATTTCCTCTCAGTCACTTGATGCGGTGGTGGACCAGCGAGGACTCATCTGTTATCTCCCCGGAGCGGTGTCTGTGTCGGCAGGGCAGGACCAGCAGGAGCAACAGGATGATGAGGACCAAGGCGCAGACCGCCATCAGGGCGTAGGAGATCACCCACAGAACAGGCTCCTTCAGCATCCCGCCAGAGCAGTTGGCCGCCACGTCTGCTGCAGAGAAGGGCCCTGCGATCTCTGACAGAGCCGCTCCACCGCTCACTGCAGAGAAACACAACACATCTGAAGTAAAAAGTGCCTGAAAACCCACACAAGGTCATGTAATTATCAATGCACAAAGCAAAAAAACAAAATGACCCTCTAAACCACTAATGTTTTTTTGATTTTAGATTATTTTATTCAAGAAAAGAAAGTTTGTGCATTGGTGATATTGAACAAATGCTTATTACAGATATAAAACCTCAACTGTATTACGATTAATCTTATATGTCGATTTACTTGCGGCAGCATCTTAAAACAACAGATGTCCTGCAGCAATTGAGCAGCATCGTTGAAGTAATTTAAGGCGATTCACTTTACTCAAGGGCAAGTCATCAACAGCTGAGAGTTTTCTCTGTCTCGATTTTACGACCCAGCAGATGAATTAGAGCTGGCAACCCTACTGTCACAAGCCTGCATCTTTAACCTTCAGCCTACATCTGCTCTGAGTCTGTTTGGTTAATACAGAACAAAAGTGATCTTTGTACTTTAAGATGAGAGTGGGAAGCTTTGCCCAAGCTCATATTTACACAGAACTAGAGGGAAATACCACTGTTAAACATTTGCTGTTTAGGGTCATGATGAACGGGATATTCTTCAGGTCAGTATTGTTAAATAGTACATTGCACTTTGCTTTTCCATAAGTTATCAAGTAATCAAGATACTTTACGGACTTCTGGAGTGTGATTGTTCTTTCTCTGTTAAAAGTTAAATGTCTTAAGGTCTCGGAACAATATCATCAGCAACATTTGCTAAAGCTGAATATAGATGAAACCACACAAGAGAGATTCAACCTACTAGCCCTTCATAAAAGCTTTAATATTTGCTGTCCTAAACAACTATGAAAGATCCATCTTTCCTCTGTGTTTTACTTTTTACACAAGAACCTTGTAAATAAGTAAATAAAAGGTAGAATAAGATTAAGCAGTTGCTACTTCATTCTTACTCTATGTTACAGTATAATACTTACACTGTCTTTTGATTTTGAGTCAATGATATTAAATGTTCTGGTGATTTCAGTGCATATGTTGGTGACTGAGTATGACTAGAGCCCTGTTTGTGCAGACTTCAGTCTTTTCTGCTGTGAATTATCAACATCAGAAGATTGGCAACACATATTTTAAACCACATATAAAATGTGGTATCATCTATCATTAGGCTGATATATTAAAATGGGTATCATAATATTCGGTAGAACTTCATGCATAAATACTCTAGTGAACCAGTTTGTTAACATCAACTTACAATGTTTGGACACACGATATGATATGTTTTACATACTTTTCTGTCTTAGTAACAGTCTTATGTGTAACCTCACCTGCACAGCTGCTGAGTGCGAAGCCCAGTCTCTGCTGGGCGCGGTCGAACACCACGTAGAAGCCTTCCATAACAGTAGCGCCGATCACCAGGCCGTTAGCTGACGAAGACACTCCGAAACGGAAGCAGTCTAACGTGCCATCCACGTCTGTGATTGGCTGGATGTACAGCTGCAAGACGACAAAAGAATGAGGACCGGTACGTGTGTGTGTGTCTGCAGAGGGGATGATGATGTTTTTTTTTTTGTGTTTATGTCTATCCAGGTACCTGAGGCAGGATGGTGATGCGGAAGGACTGGCTGGTGTTCGTGGCCCTTAGGTAGATGGACAGCTTGGGGAAAAACCTCCAGGGGATCTCTCCCTTCATCCAGCATGCAAGCTTGGTGCCATCCCAGAACCCTGAAGAAAAATCCTGGATCTGAACCAAGGAGACAAAAAGACAAAGAGAGGCAGAGGGAGACATGCAGGGCGAAAGACAAACAGAAACAGAAGGTCAGTACAAACAACTCTCTTTCATTTTCCCACTTGGGATTAATCTGCAAGGATGTGGGAACATCAATTGAAAACGTTGCTTCCAGGTTCAAATTAACCTTGAGTACTGTTTGTGTGCAATTACAAAAGGTGAAAAATGTGTAAAGTAGAATCGGATAAAAAACAAAACAAAGCATGGGCACAGGCACACACACATATTTTTTACAGCAGAAAAACTCCTGATCCTTCCTCTCAAAGCTACTGCGTCCTTGAACAGTGAGTGTGTGCTATCCTCCCCTGCATCTCTTTGCTCTGACAACATGTTTCATCATTGTCTGTGGAGAGACGGCGGCGTACCAGAGAGCTGCGTGTGATGGCTTCTACCACCGCATTGAAGACGTTGACAGGAAGACGCAGCAGTGTCGTCCCACTGTCAACTATAGCTTTATCCATGTTATACTGAAAGAAAGGGAGACAGAGTGAAGTGCAGTTTCTCAGTTCAACTGGCTCCTATGGAAGACCTTGAGCAAACAAAAAAATATATAAAATGAGGAAGTACTTTCACGAGTGGAAAAAGACGGATAACATTCCCTTGCAGTACTGCTACTCAGGTTCTGTTTCATTTCTGTGTTGTAACCTTGATACAATCAACTCTTCAAAAATGAATGTTGTAGGACTAGTACTGTCGATCTTAAAGATATAATTTACTGGCAATTAATGACCATCTTTGCATGCTGATGGGTGGTTTGAGATAATTAGGGAAGCAATGCAGAGTTGGAAGTTTACCTCTCTGCAGTCCAGGTCCAGATTCTGGTCGCCCACCTCCAGCTTCAAAACCTCAACTTGGTAGTACCACTCCTCTACTATAGGGGTGTACCACACTGACCCCCGGTACAGAGTTGGTTCAGCCCCTCCCATGATCTGAGGAAGAAACGAAAATACTTCTTTACTCATCTATGGGTCAACAACAACAACATAGTGAATACCCAACAAGAGACTAGCAAAGGTTTATCCATCCACATTTTGGCAGGACACACACACACACACACACACACACACACACACACACACACACACACACACACACACACACACACACACACACACACACACACACACACACACACACACACACACACACACACACACACACACACACACACACCCTGCCATCTTATCCATCTGTCTGTATCAGTGGGTCACATGATGGAGACGCAGTGAGCGAGGCACCGAGGCCGTTCGCATAACAGTGACAGACCTGCTCTCAGCAGGATACTATCTTAGCTTAATTAGCTTCACTCTAACTAGACTGGGCCTCCAATGGAGAAACCACATTGACAAGGAGGATATCAGCTATTATGTTTCTAAAGTGCACTCAGCTGCGATGTCTGATCCACTAGTGACGGATTTTATTTTGTCTGAGAAGAGGAGTGCTCAACCACATCCCAGTCCTCTATGAGTGAAGCACATAATTGATACTGCGCATGTTAAATAACTCTAGACACAAACTGTATCACAAAAATACAGAATTCATATCATATAAGAGATATATAAAGAGATCATATAAAATATAAAAAGTGTCTAAAGACTCTCTTTAGGTCAAAAGTACTTACAACAAAACCGTATTTGATATGTTCATTTGATCAGACTGCTCCCCGAGCAGCCCCTCCTGACTACTCACAAGACTGCCTCTCGCTGGGTCTGCTGTGCTGCTGGCTGACAGTCCAGCACCACACATCTGGAGGGAAAAGATGTCAGGAATTCCCAGCTGTTGCACCAAAGAGTCGAAGAAGGGCTCCACGGACGAGTCGGGCTAATTGAGAGACGGGAGATGTGTAATCATTAACTCTTGTAGTTTGTGAGATTATCCAGACTGACTTAGTGTACGTTTATTTTCTCTTTGTCAGAGAAGTAAAGACAACCAATAACATAAAGTACAAGTTCAGACACCAATAGATCTATAGGATGAACTGAAAAACTCTTTTTGTGATATGTAATATTATGAACAACTTTTTTCCCTGGTTAGGTAGACACATGTTAAAACACTTAAATCATTATCTGTGTGCCTGTGGAGATGGACAAAGTTACACCTACAACATGAGCAACATGCAAAGTTAACTGCTGGCAGGACGATAGATAGTCATAGACTCGCCTTTAAAATTAGTACTTTTTACTAATGTTACAACAGAAAACAGATTTTTTTATTTTAACACAGATCAAATGTTTTAAAAAAGGTTGTGACTGAAACAATATATTCTGATCACTGTGTACGAGTGGAGGTATGAGACAGCGGTATGCCCCCTTGACAAGAGGATGTTCTCTCTCTCCTGTTTTCCTCAGACAGGTTTTCATGTCAGTGCTGTGTTATCATGTCATGCATGACAAACAGCCCTCAGGCAAGTTGAACCTGAACACTCATGAGACACCAGCAGCACAAACAAAGTGGTCAGTGTGAGCATATCTGGCCCTCAATCACTGGCATTTGAACCTCAAAGGTTGCTGTAGTCAGCACAGAATGAAAGAATGTATTGTGCCGGATTACGCTGATGTCACACGCGTCCCATCAACACCAAATTATCACATAAAAGAAAGCAGACACCGGGTGAAGCGCCTTGGTTCTGTGCCTCCGTCGCACTTCACTCAGACATAGGATGTTCTTGTAACTGAATTAAACTGACTGAAAAAAGACTTTGCTAACGTGCTTCTTCCACGCTAAAGGAATTTAGATTTTTCTAATGAAGAGATCAGATAATCATATGTAGTTTTTAGCCAATGAAATTAATGTCCATTAATTAGCCTATGACAAAACTAATTTACTGAATTGGTACAATGTGAGTTTTTTTAATTCTTGTCTAGTGTAAAAACAAATATTACTTTAAAGGAAAAGGATATAAACTAATATAGGACTAATCAGAGCAACAAAAGACAATTAAACTGGGAATATATTTTTTTAAAAAGTAATTACGTAAAAGCATCACAAACTTGGTTGCTAAAATAAATCATGAACACGAAACTTTTCTGTGGTCATGTGAAATGTCCATGACTACACCCAGATAAGATCTCAGTTTAAAAAGTTATTCAGTGCTGTAAGAGATGTGGGACAGTAGGAAGTTATGCAGTCCTGCTTGATTAATTTGATAAAATCTGATATTATCAAGCAAATTTTTTTCCCCTCTGTGCACCCTGCATTTTCTCATTTGTTTGTTTCTTGCAAGTATCTAAACGTTTTATGAACTTCATATAAAAATTATACAATACATTTACTATTAAAAATATACTGCTCCTAGTTCTTTGCAGCTAAGAATGACCAACCTACCTTATGATATAGTTCACAATGATCAATACACAAACTCAAAAAACAAGTTATAAAAAGGGGAAGGATTGGATTGGCAGTTTCTCAGTTCGTGAGAAATGGCCTGACTGACTTCCACAAGTAAAGTATATGAGAGGCGATTGTATTTTTTTAAAATTGCTTATTAAACAAAAGAGGCTGTGGAATTAAAATAGTCCCCTTGATTTATTTATTGTTTAATTTTACTAATTACTAATCATAGACAAAAAAACAAACAAAATTCCATAATCAGTAATGTGCAGCAATCACATATCTCTACTGTCATACGATATGTGCTATTTCACAATTGATTATCCATTTTTCTGATAACTACATTTCACTTCTTCACTGGTTTCTGGGTCACAGGAATACTTTCTTGTTCTTATTTTTCATTAAGTTTCAGTATCTGCTGTTTTGATACTTAACATCACAGTCAGCTACCGGTAAAACCAGTGAGAGAGGAGTTTTAGCTTTTTCTAACAATTGTGCAATCTAAGATTTAAGGTAAGATTTAAATCTTAAGAGCATCTCTCTCACCCGTGCCAGCATGGGATAGGCCAGTCCCAGGATGCCCTGCCAGTTGACCCCAGGAAGGAAGAAGCCATCAGATGACAGGATGGCAGCTATGTTGATGATGATGGTCCCATTTGGGCCATTGGGGATGGAAACACGGTCGATGCCCAGTTCACCTTCCCAGTTGCCCTGGGTGTACCTGACAGCCACAGTCCGGCCAGTTGACTGGTAGGTACTGGAGCTAAACACAGGGGAGGAAGCCAAGACGTGTGAATAGTTACAAAGGCCTGTGGTAGGTCGATAAACATTTGTGTTAATTTAGGACTAGGACTGTAATAAAGAGGCTACCTCAAAAGATAAATGTAAGACATGGGAGAACTCTGATAGAAGAGTAATGCACAAACATATACATTATTTACATAGCAAAGATTATCATTATTATTATCATCATTATCATCAATAAATTCTGCCTCTGTCATGAGAGACTGTGGGCGATGAAGAGCAGACAAGGTAAAACAAGAACTAAACTAAAACTCTATTATATCTATCTAAATATTGGCATGACATTTCCAAGAGTCGGATTACACAAAGTGTTCCAGCCACTCACAGTGCAGTGTTGAAGTAGTGAGTAATGAACGGGTGTGGAGCCGCAGCCACGGCAAAGTTACTGCTGCCTGTATCCACCAGGATGTTCAGCTGCAAAACACGAGACAGTTTTCTTTAACAACTGTTACAGTTATCTGCTACAAGCCAACCCCACCCTAACTTACAGAGCTCCTGAGTCACAGGGAGAAAAAAAAAAAAGACAGCTGTTGAACAGAGTGATACATTGATAAAAAGACTTTAAGCTTTTAAAATGCAACTAAAACATTACAGTTTCTGTTTGTACTAATAAAATAAATAATAAGTAGAGGAGGACGATGAGGGAGAACAACAAGAACAACAAAATTCCACACAGGCAATAAAAACACAAAAATGATATAGAAATTAAAGTGGAAATAGTGAAGAAGTGAAGTAGTGGTAGTGAAGGAACATAAGAAGATACACATAAAAACAGACAAAACTGATGGAAATATCTGAAAGATCCATATTGGAGATTATCAAGAAACACTTCAATCCACTGGTATGCCTGTTGTCACATACGCCTCATAAATGAACATTATCCACAACTAAAAATACAATAAAATACACTAAAATGTGTGCTGCTGTGTGGAATCATTACATTGGAAAATGTAAGCAACAGACACTGTTGTTTCGAGGCAATAGAAACAGGCACTTTTTGGGCAGTGGTTTGATGCAGGCTAATCATTCCTTTGAGTAAAACTGAATTGAAGTGTGCACTGTACAGCTATTATAATATCATATATAAACATAATTCTGGGGCTGGATTATTAACTTGGATTAGTTATAACAAAACTCTGACTGGGTGTATCCCTAATTTCTAGAAATACTCGTGTCACACCAACGGGTGTAAAGAGCTTTCCCACTGAGCAAAAAAGACTATGCACCTCTGATATAATTGCTCTCTAATGTGTGATCTCTGAGTCAAACATGACAGCCTCTAGCTACTGACATGACCATATGACCTATCCAGCCAACCCGGTATGTGTCATGTGCACAGTGGGGACCAGCTAACAGCAGTTGAGATAATGTTGTCTTCCAGGCATCAAATCAACGAGCAGGAACTAATTAGCCAGCAGACTTCTGTCACCTCCACTACTGAGCAGGGGCCACATTAACACTCACTAGCACTCATTCCTCACCATGACGGGGTCATAAACCTAATGCACCACAGCCACCTGATGACTTAACAACAAAGAGGTCTATGCAGTGGCACTTCAATGATGTCACATGACACAATTTATTAAAATATGTATAATACATACATACAATGACAAGTGTTTATTGAGCATGCTCAGCTGCACAGACTCATTCTATCATCACTCCTCTGTAACTGCCATTGTTTTAGACAGACCAGACCAGCAGGAAGTTTAAAATGTTGCTGTTTGACAGGCAAACAAGGAATTTCAACAATTACGTGAAGAAATCCACTTCCTCAGGCTCAGATCCTCAAGCCCTCAAGCCTATCACACCAAAACCATGTCTAAGTAAAGCCTGTTCACCAAGTGCATGAAGTCATTATGAAACAATTAAGGAAAAAAACTGTAATTATCAACAATGTGTTATCGACCAGTTCAGTCGGGCACAGGAAGCCCCAGTTGGCCCGTCTGTGGGAGTCAGGCTTATCAGTTCCTCCTCATTGGACGGGCCCTGGTCCCATCACTGCAACTGTGCCATCTAAAACCCCACTGCTTCCTTGCAGATGGCATCAGTCCATTCACTCAAGGCCTGAGCCGGCCAAAACGGCCAGATTGGAAAATACTGGAAGCTCGTGGTGAAGGAGGGGGAGCAGGGGCATTTCCTTATCCCCACACCAGCTATCTTTTCTAGTCACTCTATCCTCCCTTAGCTCGGCTGCTGAGCCTCAGGCAAATCTCTTCCCCCCGCTGCTGCGGCAGCCTGCAGTCGCCTGCAGTTGAGCGTTCCCTGCCTAATTGACAGTGGCTCCATGGCGGCAACGTGCATCTGCTACCTGTTTGTACCAATTAGCAGATGTGAGGCTCTCCAGCCACACCTCAGCCTGGCTGTGCCATATGCTAACAGATGCGGCAATTAGTGGCTCATTTGAATAGTGGCTCATTTAACACCACGGCCCTGTAATCACATCATCATTTAGTTGGAATAATATTGAGAGTATAACTCAATAGTATTGAGTTACAGGCCATTTTGGCACAGCATAACCAATCTGAACCAAGATGGACTGAGCTCTGCTGGCATGAATAACTGATATGAAGGTTTCACTGTAACTGTGCACAGAGCACAGGAGTGTAACGAAGTATCACGAGGTGCAACTGTTTCCTCTATCTATACTGTACATTATAACTCCTGCCATTCCCAAGCCATTGAAGACATTGTAACGTACAATTCTGATGCTGTGGTGTTTCTCCATACATATCATATTTATACATATAAAGACATATGTAGAATTACATTTTAACATATCAGAAGATTTGATCGATGCAAACATAGACTGCAACATATTTTCCTCAGAAGCATCATCCATGGGTGCAACATTAAAAGTGATATTTGTTCAAAATCATTAATGTTTACTTCCTCAGGCTGTAGAGAGCAAGTCACTTGACACAGGTCCCAAATAGACCTTTTTCACGGCTGTCATTTTGACATGTCATTACAAGACACAGGTGTAACTAATAAACTTTAACTAACATTAATAACAAATGCCGTCCATATAGGTGCTGGTTTCAGGGGCCCTGCTGTTGTGCATGCTGGCTCACTAACTCATTAGTGTTATTAGTTGCGCCTGTGCTTTTCCTGCTATGACAAGTCAAAACGTCTGCTGTGACTATTAGAAATCAGCAGGTGAGGCACCTTTGACACTGTCATGGCTCCTTCCATAAAAGGTAATCACAAAATACTGTAGTGTAGCTTAGTGTACCACTTGCTCTCTATGCAGCCTGAGGAAGGTGCACAGGAATAAAACATTGCTTTGAATAAACGAACATTAAGTTGGGAAATGTCCTCCTGTGAGCAAAGTGTTCCATTACAACGGCAAGTAAGCATATTTTACAGGTTTGGACTGGTTGTAAAGTTGTGTGGGAACTGTACTCTGACAAGTGCTGCCTGCAACATTATCCTCTCAGAGGTTGACACAGGGCAGTGGCATGGCAGGCAGCACTGATAAGCCTCTGTGAGCCTGAGAAACTGAGCTGTGCAGTGCCACCCAAGAGTCTTAAAAGCTCTGATCTGTTTAACTTGAGAGGCCCAGGAACAACAGGTCAAGTCACTAATGAGATAATTCACCTTTGGTTTAAGCTCCATTTTAAACACATCTACTTGCAGCACAATGGCAAAGCGTAGCCTTAAACCTACAACACCCTAAAGCATCATGTATTTTTAATAGTGACGGGAGAATCCCTCTTCCAACCCTTCCGGGACCATTTAGTCCCTCTTAATCATTAATATGATCTTGTTAGGCACTTTACATAATGAGCAGTATGAAATGATGACAATAACTTACACAGGCATTTTTCCATGCAACCAAAAGAAAATAAGCAGCAAATATGCCTGAACCAGGGCTAGTGCTGTTTTGTACAACTCTGGGGCTGCTCTTTGCTCCCTGGGAGCCTCATAATCCCCGTCAGCTGCCTGGTAAGAAACAGTGGTCCTCACAGGCAGCATCATGTGAGTGCATGTGAGTGGGGGTTTAGTCCAGTACCTACAGACCCCGAGGCTGTAAAGACTTGAGCCAGCTTCTGCACCCACAGCCTTGATACTATCCTGCCATGATGGTCCCAGTCAGGGCTGGAAATAAACCTGGAAATAATGATTTTATTTAAAGATAGTGAAAGTAAAATATGCCAGGCTTAAATATTCCCATGACCCAAGTCGTTTTTCTGCTGTTGGTGTCATATCAAACAATTGTTAGGTATATTAAAATATTAGATCTTGCATAGATGGGTAGCCAAGGCCCTGGGGTGAAACAAACACACCCAGCCCACTCTCACACTCAGCAGCCCCCTTCAATCGATCACATGGTGGACGGACCAGCCCCTATTCACACACAGCAGACCTGCCATCAGTGACTGAATATAGCAAACACATGACCCTGTGTAAATCCAGTGACTAAAAACGAAAGTAGAAAGACGAAAGAAAGGAAAGGAAAGAAATTTTAATTTTACTCAAATCTTTTAACAATTAAATACTTAAAATAATGTAAGCCTCATCCTTTTGAAAACCAACTGTACAAATGATAGATATACACACAGTAACAATGTTTTATGATAGCGTTACATTACATTACCTTTTGACCAGGAGTACCAATGGACATTTCTATGTAGTAGCCTCTTCCAGAGTCCCCTTCCAAGTTATTTACCATGTCCAGAAAGTTCACTGTACCAGTCGGATCAGAGGCCAAAGACAGGCCGTTTCCATCAGACGTTAACGCGACTCGCCGAAGAGGAGCCAAATCCACATCCGAGGATACATTGTACTTCCCTGTGTATATTTTGAGTGGTATAGAAAAGTAACACTCGGACACGCCTAAGTATAAACTTAAAGCAAATGCCCATACCGAAAAAGAAGTAGTGTATGCCATGGTGGTGGTGTTAGTTTAAATAGTGATAACAGGGAAAGTCTGGGAGAAGACTCCAGCTCCTTGCTCAAAGTTTGCTACCTAAGTTTTCAGTTTAGCCATCATGGAAACGCCTGTGCCGCGGTAACCGCCATCATGGAAACGCTGCCTCTCCACCGTCAAAAAGAAGCTAAACATACTGACATGGTAACACAGTATGACTGACACTGAAAACAACTGTGTTTCTGCAGTCTACACTTCTCCGTGATGTTGCGTCTTCATCTACTCCTCCAACGATATCAAACTAGCCAAATTAGAGAGCGTTACTTCCGGTTATTTAAACTTTCAAATTAAAGGAAAACTAAACGGCTACTGTTTTTGTAACGTAAAATCAGAGTAGTCGTTTTACGTAGGCATACAATCCACATACAGCATTATAGAAATTAAGAAAATCACAAAATGCAGTCAAAAATGACACCAGGAATGAATAAATTAACTTTCCTCAACTGTTGTACTGAAATACCCTGTGGTGTTTGCTTCATATTGTAGGGTAGTGTACATTATGTTAACATTTTGCTGTTTCTCCAAGTTAAATGATACGACACAATTGACACACTTTGTTGTTTTTGTGTTGTTTTGTGTTTTTGTTTCACGAAAACTCTTTTATTCTGAAGGCAAAGCGGGCCCAGCCGTTGGTGTTATTGTTTCCGCCTTGACGCTGCTGCTAAAAACTTCCTGGACTCCTGGTGACATGACGACCAAAGTGAACGACTTCCCACTACAACTTGGATTGATGTGAACACGCCGGGCAGATAACGCTTGAGGGTGTGTTTCTATTCTTATCAGTGTGACAAAAATTCCGCATTGTTCCACAGTTTTTGCTTCGATTAATATGTACAATTTACAGTGCAAATCCAATTTCCTGAAGCCTTTGGTTTTCTTGTTATGGTAGTCTAGTAAGCCTATTTTAAATTTGCTCAGTCACAGAAAAGGAAATTCCCTCATGCTTATATAAGATACTTCATGTTACAACCAGCAAGTTACATATAGGCTATATAAAATCTATATAATTCATTTGAGAAGTTAGGTGGTGTATTAATCAAGTTGATAGCCCAACAAGGCTGTGAATATTTACAGTCTTGCGTGTTCTGTGTTCATCTCTCACTTGCATTGTAGCCTACATGTTTTCCAGAAGTGCTTCTTTGTCTTTGTCTTTGTATAGAGATTCTTAATACTTATTAGTGGGATTGCTGTGGAGCAGCACATTTGCGTATTTTATGAGATATCCCTGAAAAAGCTGATTTTAGAGACACTTTTGATATGTTTCTCATACAATTTTAATGCTACCAAGACGATTCATATGTCAAATTATGGGTATTGTTTGTTGTAGATGGGTGCTATTGTTTTTCTTATTTATAATTCTTAGACTTTTTGAGTTTTAAAATTGTCAATCAACACAAAGACAATCCCTTTATACATCCAATGTATTTGTATTGCTATTGTATACAAACCCCATTAATATTTCAAAATGCTCAGTATTGCACACTGATTAAGTACATAAGTCCATTATGGTGATATTTACAGTTTCTAAGTTATTATGAGTTGTACAATCCATTAAAATCTGTAGTAGTCCATTCAGTCGCATTGTATTTGTAACACATGACCTGTATAAGTCTCAAAATGCTCACATAAGCTCATTATTATGACATGCACAGTTATATACTGTCATTTAATTAAAGCCTAATGCAGAAGTGTTTTAATGCCCCCATTCACTCCCACTGCATGTATAACTTAACCAAAACATAAAGACCAATTAGTGATTAAGCCATCCAACATTAATGCCAATCAGCATCAATGCACTCAGCAATCACATGCATTTCCTTTAGGAACCAGGACCAACTGCTGGTCAATGATTGTCCACTACAATATGAAGAATAATACCAGCTCTTGTATAGGTTATGGGTATAAAAAAGACAGGACATTACATTTTCCTAGTTAGAAACTCAAAGGTTTTTTGTTCTTTGCATGTTTCAGCAAGGGCATTCTCATTTGCTGCATTGACTGTGCAGAGAAAGAGGAAGAAGATCCCAGTGGTGAAGCGAGATCAATGTCACAGGCCTTCTCCATGCTGCCTGTTTCACACAGAGACAACCACTGTCTCGCTCTGAATTCCTCATGAGTCCACAGTTACACTGTCACATGTTCTCCCCCCCCTCTCTCTTTCTCTCTCTGTCTCACTCTCTCATTGAAGTTAATCACTATAGTTACAATAACCTGAATAATGTGGGGAAAGGCTGTGACCACAAAAAAATCCTCTTTCCGGTGTCTTGCTTGTCATGCACTGGGTCTTGTGAATGACCCATTTAAGCACAGTTCCTGTTTCTTCTTCCCTGTGACTTTGAGATACTTCCTTGGCCTGAGAGTATAAAAACAGGGGGAAGCAGGAATGCATCGTTTGCTTGTCTGTTACTACCCATGAAACAGTGTGAATCCATTTAATTTCATTTATTTATTTATAAGACAACAACACACATGAATCAATATTTCTGTAAATGTGCCAGTGTTAGCCATGCCAGCAAGTTTTCAACTGCAGATGTTTGGCGAGATGTTTTGAAACCAGTGAGGTGATGGTTAAAATTTACAGACAGAAGACAACAAGACGCCATAAAGACAGCAACAAAATAAGCATTCTCAAGACAATGCACAAGCCATGCAGAGCAACAGGAAACATCAAAACATTAGCACAATAATGCAACAATATCCACTATTCAGTACATTTAGCCATGCAAGCAACACAAAGCAACAAAACACAGCCAAGCAATACTTATAACCATTTTTTGACACATGCAGTAAGCAATAAGACATAAATAAAATATGACAATCATAATGTTGATCTTGATAAAAAGATAAAGTTAGTAAAATAGTAATACACCTAACACATAAGCCATGCAGCACAGAGTTGTTAGTCATAGAAGATACTACAGTAGATCCAGTGGTTGATCATGTGAGGGTTTCTCAACTTTTTCTGGCTCATGGCCTCATTTTTAGGTACCAATAATATCCTTAAGAATCCAGCAACTAGAGGCCTGTGAAGTTGTACACATGTGTTTTCTTCTAGGACATACAGAGCCAATGTCTTTTAAATGGTAATAGATACCAATAATAACCAATTGAATGTTTCTATCAAGCAAACGTCATATAGATAAAATAAATTTAATGTAACAGTTATTATTTATTTTGCCTGTGGATGGCCCCTGCGTGACTTTACTTTACTTAGTAACACTTGTTGTTGGTAATATGTTAATAATATGCCTGTGTTGTATCTGTTGATTCAGTATTATTTTATATATAGTATGTGTCCATGCAGCTTCCTCCTGCAGTTCCTCTGCTGGCCACAACAAGGCACCCCACACCATCCCTGTGCCTTTAATCCAATCTGAGGGCGCTGTAGCATCTTCTGTGTGTGAGCAAATTAGGCAGCTTAGGAGAGCCAGTGGTCCTACATTTGGCTGTGCAAAGCTCCTTTACTGGGACATTGGTACTTAATCCTCACTGCGCTGATCATTACAGCTGATGAGAGAGAAGGAGAGCGCTCTACATTATCTCATATGCACCCACCTCTGCCTTAACACAGAGACACACATCTCCATCTGATCACAGATATAAGCCCCACATCTTTAGGCTTTTATTTCGTGGTCAGTCGTTATTACAGTTATGGATTAGAACTGGTTTGTGTAATTTAACACCAGCATTGTGAGTTGACTTTGAAGCTGCTAACTCAGTTTCTACTACTTGATGCAGTATCTGTATTTGTTTTAATAAGAAATAAGATCACCATGCCAAGTAATTAACACAATATCATGCCCTAATATATTTAACTGTAAAAGTTAAAGACGTGTCAGTTATTGTATTCCTCAAAAGATAATAGTAAAAACTCCAGCAGTAATGAAAAAGTCACCTCATGTATTGATCACTTTTAGATAATTCTGTTTAGATAATTCTAATGCTAATGTTGACCATGGCTACAACTAATGATTTTTGTTAATGATTAATCTGTTTCTTAGTCATTGATTAATCTTTTATTCTATAGAATGATGTAAAATAGTGAAAAAAGTCCATCACAATGGCCAAGGTAACATCTTTAAATGTCTTATTTTGTCTGATCAAAAGTCCCAAACCCTAGTAACATAAGCATGTAACGTCATGAAGATTTTAGGACCATACAACAGTTAAAGGAGTAGTTGGACACTTTAGAAAATACGCTTATTTACTTTGCAGAGAGTTAGATGAGAAAATCGATACCACTTTCACATCTGCACGGTAAAAATATGAAGCCGCACAGCCCACCGCCGGTTAACTTACCTTAGCATAAAGGCTGGAAATGGGGGGAAACGGCTAACAAAATCCACCTAGCAGCACCTCTAAAGCTCACTAATTACTGAAACGTTAAATCTTGTTTGTTTAATTTGTACAAAAACCAAAGTGTAAAAAAGACATGTTGTGGTTTGTTACATTTTGACAGAGCCAGGTTAGCTGTTTACAATCTTCATGCTCAATTAAGCTACAACTGTTGGCTGTAGCCTTATATTTACTGTACAGATATTGAGAGTGGTATCAATCTTTCTCATTTAACTCTCAGCAAGAAAGCAAATGAGCGTTTTTCCCAAAATGTCTATTCTATTCTAATCTATTTTATGTCATTTAAAGTGAGAACACAAGAGAACAATGTACTACATTTATGCATTTAGGAATTACTTTTTCAAGTTCAGTAAAACATCAGCTAGATTCACCATAGAAATAGTGTATTATAAAGTCTTGAATTAGCTCTATTGCCTTTTCAGTGACCCCAGCTCTCTGCCTTTTATATTGTCACGCAGGGCTGTGACAAGTAGCCCATCACACAGCCCCAATCACTATAATGCTGATCAGAGATTTGCTGAATCTGTTAGCATTTCCCTGCGATATCGGATGCAGTGTAATTACAGCACAGGCATGACAGAGCTGGATGAGCAGCAAATGGGGATTACATAGAGGCAGGTCATAATGATCAGGCCGGCCACATGTTTCTGAGGCAAATCTCATTTTGATATCCACTCTACCATACTGTTTTATTAGCAGAGTGACTGGGGTCAATTGGCTTTTACTTCAGTACATTCAAATATTTAAATTTATATAATGTAGCTTGCTTTATTAATTCATTTAGACTGACATGAAAAGATGATTTTTTACATTTTTGTATTTTAAAGTAGATCTCTTGGTTATTCTTTGTCTGTTTTTGTGTTTCCTCTCTCTCTCTCTGCATAGCAGGGATTGACATATAGTTAGCCTGTTCTTCATAACAAGCTACTTCCCTTGTCTCTCCCTCTGCCAGAACTGTCAACCTCCTAACAAGGTGTAGCCTACATATTCACAGCTGCTACTGCAGGAGAGAAGCCCAAATGAGGAGAGCCTGGATAAGATGAGAGGGGCGAGCCAGACAACAGGTGCGTGGGTACATCACTGCTCATTCACTGGTACCACACTGCATGTTTCCAGCCATATAAAAGACAGCTGGTTTTGATTTATTTTGTTTTTTTTAGATCAATTACTTGTTACTGTATGGCAACTCTCACTGCTTAGACAGGCGGGAGTATGACTAAGGCTGGCTCATGCTAGTCTCACAGGCTATTCACACTTACTCTTCCCCCCGTGGTGGTAGCGTTGCCTCTCTGCAGTGTATCTGTATCTGTTTGTTCATTCATAGGAAAAGCATTAGTGACACGTAGATGAGTCATAGAGGCTAGCGTCTAAACAGGCCGCGGTGGGAGTCAGGAACCCTGCCACCCTTCTGCTCCTTGCCTGAAGGCACTACTCATACCCTCACCAGTCTCCCTAGTTACTCTAACGCTTACATACACACACATATGCCGCCTGTGTTTTTTTCAAATACCACGGGTACCACCTGATGCGTTGGGTGCCACAGAGCAGATGTAGCTGTGGCAGGCTGTGGCTGGCCTCATCATTGAGATGCTGTTTGTCAACATAGTTAGGGCTCTCTGTACTGGGATTGTTAAAAAGCTATTATCTCTTGCAGGTGAGACTGTTTCTCCGGTTTGTGATAACTAAAATAATAGATATAGATGTTTACTTTGGTGTAGAAATTAGTTTTAGATTTTCCTAAAACATAGATAGGAAAAAATACATTTCTGTGACCCATTTTGATGGTTTACAGTCGGTTTCACGCACAAAACAAAATAACTTTCTGGCTCTGGTTCTCGGTTTCCAAACCAGAGTTGAATAATAGATGTAGTTTGCAGATCTTTGCTTTGACTTTTCTGTTGAAAATCCAGGCATATTATGGCCTGATGGTGTTAATTGTAGAGTAGACAGATGGAGCGCGTGTGTGTGTGTGTGTGTGTGTGCGCCTGTGTGTGTACAGTATGTGTCACACTCCCCCTGTGACTCCCAGGGGTTACAGGGTGCAACACCTGGAGTTTGTTTCCTCATTAGGATGGACATCTCCGAGGTGATAACCAATTAGAAAAGCTGAACCTGGCTCTTAGGACTCATGAGTGGGTAGAGATCAGATACATCTCATCTCTCACAAGCAAATTGCTTTCACAAATACAGCATATTTGTGATGCTCATTGCATAGGTAATCCTACTGTATTTCTGTCTTCTTCCCATACAAACAGGCACATTTTCTCACATTCTGCCATGTTTCTTTTCTGCCACAGCCAGCAGAGCAGAAATTCCACTCTAAAGTAATATTCTCATGAAGGCTGGTGCACCGGCTCACCTTGCGGTGTGGTATTGAGTCTCCTTTGCGCTTGACTGTGTCCCTCTGTTCTTACAGCTATCTATCAGTTTCATAGCATGCAATCTGCATCCTTCCAGCCTCCCACTACCCGCCCACCAGTGCTGTATCTGTTGTGGTCTGCGTGCATGTACTCTGCACATACAGTGCACACAAGCGCATTTTGTTTTTGCAAAAGGCTCAAGTGTGTACATGTTTCCGGGCCCCCTCCGTAATAAAAGAGGGGAGCTCCCAGGCAGATAACACCCACCGCAGAGCTGCCCTGGTAGGGGTAGGAGAGCGTGGAGGGTGCTTGCCCCCTGGCAAGACGCTACTCAGAGAGGGGGAGATAAGGCTGCGAGGGTGGTAGTGTGATTGTAGGAAGGACTGAACGAAGGCGGGGAGGAGGTTGGAAGGCGAGGGGGGGGGGCTTCTTCATACATTTTTATGACCACATAGATAAGGTCAGTAGTGTGCCATCGTTACTAGGCAACACTGCGACCCTGAGTTGGATTGAGTTGTGAAGCTGAGAAGTCAGATATTCTTATTACAACAGCCCTGCTTCGGTTCTGCTGTGTGCATTTGTTAACAAGCAGCCTGTCTCCCCGGTGCCATTCTGAGAGTCAAGGCTGAAAGACTGCTTTAACTGGACGATTAACTGAGGCACTGAAATAATTAGAAGGCCATTGATTGGGTTATTACATTGTTACAGCCATGTTGGTGATATACCCATATCCGTGCCTGTTCAGATGCGTGATGATGGTAATAGTGATGAAAAATGACGGTGGAGTGTTTGATTATATATTTTTAATGATCCAGTTCATGTGGGGATACACTAGACTGTGGGGGTATTGATTTTTCCAGTTTTCAAGCAGAGAAAGGAGGAGATGGAGACCAGGCGCATATGCAGCCAGAGTACAAATCACCAAAACCCACCCTATTCTCTCCCTCCACTCTCCACCGCTCCTTTCTCTATCCCCTCTTTTCCATCATCCTCTCAGCTCTCCGTCCTCACTTCCGTATTTCTGCCACTCCTCCAGCAGCCTTTCATTACGCCCCCCCCCCCCTCCTTTCGTTCTCTCCCCTGCCTCTTCTCTCCTCCCATTTCTGTCCCCTTCAGCGTCCTAGTTTAGCACGTCAAGGTTGGCTACAGATATGCTCCTCTGTGCCTTGGGGCTAACCAATGGGAAACTGGCTGGGGTTGCTGTAGCAGGCTGGGGTGTTGGTATCATGAATTGAGAGGGAGATGGCAGATGGGAAAAGGTTACTGTAGTGCATGTGCTGTGGTCCATTCTGCAGAGTGGAAGTCTTTTAGGTTAAAATACAGTATTCAGGAAATGTGGGGCTGTATTACAGAAATGTCTTACCTCTGAAATCCTGTCGTATCTGTTGATGGTAATTTGAGTTATGGTCTAAATTCGAATGAGCAATTTAGGTAAAGAAATTAAAGACATAGTTCAACTAGTTTTGGGGATTACGCTTATTAAATTTCTTGCTGAGAGTTAGATGAGAAGATGCCACTCTTAAAGTGGCTGCATGCTTCTTGTGGAGGCTTGCACACACTCGTACATACCCACAAACCCAGAGCGTGCCACTTTAAAAGTTTTAACTAACAAAAAAACAACAGACAACAAATAACTAAAAAAGCCGACATGACGGTTCATGTCGGCTTTTTCCAGCTTTCTTCTTCTACAGCAGCCTTCCCGTGTGCTTGCTGTAGACTGGTCCACAGCACCCTCTACAGTATCAGCGATCAATGGCAACTCCCATATGAACGAGAGCTCAGCTTGCGCGATTATGTGCACATAACTAACATCTAACTCTCGGCGAGAACTATTTCACTCAAGAGATGAATTTAGAAATTTAAAAAATCCTATCTCATCCTGGAAAGTACTGAGGTCACAACTTAAGATTTCATGTTTTTCTAATATATGGAATCAAATTATAAAGCAGATATTATTAAAATCTTTTAACCACCCTATCAAACAGTGCCTTGAGTGCAAGTTTGATGTGGGTGGCCCTCCAAAGAAGATAATCAAACTCTAACCCTTACTCCTTTGCCCTTTCCAATGACCTCCACAGACACACATCTCTTTTTAAGTATTTTATCATTAGTCCCTTTGACATGTTGACTTCTTAAAGCCTGTTATAGCAGTCCTAATTTAAAGAGTGTGCATGTGTCCTGATGCTGATTGACCTACATGTGTCTTTTCATCCCACTGGGACCAGCACAGGGTAAGAGTACACCACCCTGAACTCTGTTTAGGAGCCACATCACTCCTGCCCTGGCAACATGAAACCTTATACACACTTCTATCAGGAGCCACGAGCGCGGCTTGTCTCTTATCAATGTCATTGTCTTTGCAAACAAAGGGGATCATTATACCGGTGCTGAGAATGTTTCTATTCTGAGTTAATGGGTCGCATAGTGTAAAGGCAACCTGATCCTCCTTTGGGTGACGAAGGAGTGAGCCGAGGGCTGACATTTTGCTGATGATAGGCCAGTCTGTGTTTTGTTGTAAGAGACACTGGGCTTCACAGGAGTTGTCAAAACAAGAGGCCCCATCCTGAGGGATTACCCAGCCTGTCTGCACACACGCCAGGGACAGGGTCGGCCAGAGGGACAGGAAGGGGTGGGGGACTCTATGTGTGTGTGTGTGTGTGTGTGTGTGTGTGTATGAACATGTGTGGTGCCTGAGTGCCCTGCAGAGAGGAAGGTGTTGCGTGGAAGAAGAGACATAGCTGAGGAAAAATGTGCTCTACCTTCCTATCATTGTTAATATTTTGCAATGACAATGGTTATTAATGGGATTACATGCAGACTTGACCACTGTAGTATTAGAATATGTTTCAATAAATCACAAGGAGCACTTGATTTAATTTAGGTTATGATGTAATTATAAATAAATAATGTAGCGCACTGTGTGTTCTTACCTATCTGATGTCAATTCATTAGCTAGGTAGAGGACAGCACATGATGGGGTGTATGGTGAAGCTGCGTGGTAGCAGTGTTTTAAGCATTTTCTCTGATGTTTAATGGACATTAAAAGTGGCCTTTAAAGTTTTTCTCAACCTGGGTCGTATTCTCATAGTTTTGTCCATTATCATTGTTAGTCATGACAACATTTTACTTACCATTTGAGATTTGGGCATATACTGGAGGCAAAAATGTAACAGGAATTATCTCAAACAGTTATTTTTGAGTCCAACTGAAAGTAAACACAGAAAGTAGTTCCCTGGAAATCCATGTATCTGTTGTAACACAATTAGTGAGTAAGTTGTTACTATGACCAATAGTCACAATGGACAAAAATATGAGAATCAGAGCTTTTTTTCAATGCCTAGACGCTATCTATGTATTGATTAAGATATGTCATTTTTGTGCTTTGTTTGTATCTTTTTGTGCTTTTTATATATTTTTATAAATGAATGTCTCAATTAAAGTTAATGCAGTAAGGTTCAGTTATAATAATGATATCTTATCTATAATCTGATGCACATGTGATAGAACACCAATACATCGATTAAGGAAACTTTCCTGATAATAAGATGCAGTTCATTTTGCACGATCCAGTTCTTTGTTGCTCCAGAATCCTTCTTTTACTCGCCTACTTCCATTCATCTACATCTTCTTTGTTTTACCATATAAAGAAATGCATCTAATATGCTCCATGAGAAGTCCCACTTGATATTTTGTATGAGTGAATTCACCTGCAGACATCGACAGCCTTCACACACACTGATTTAACAATCCAGACAACACACATTATAGTTCTTATTGCTGTGTGGGATAAATGAAAATACTACAACTTCCACTGGTGTAACTGCTACCGCTGCTCTGATTAATATCTCTCATCTTATTTTTATCATCCATGATGAAGTTGACAGTAAAATAAAGAGCACCAAGCACAGATCCAGCCGTGTTCATGAATCGTCTCATATGTGCTCTACTTCCTTCCTTGTACCCACACACACACACACACACACACACACACACACACACACACACACACACACACACACACACACAGACATTGTGGCACATGCAAACACACGCACAGACAGACAGATGCATGCATGGCCACACAGCAAGGCCAAGACTGTCTGCAGCCGCCCAGGGGCCTCATTGTCACATTCACTTACCACTGTTTAGGCATCATGCTGGGGGGCTAAAATGAACTACACCCTGTTCCTCCCCCTACCCACACAGTAAACTCTACCAAATATCCACTCTGCTCATATTCACAATATGGCCGTGTGACTGAATTATGTTACTTGGGCCATGTAGTTATATATCATGTAATATATCTAACATCCACATATGAATGTCTTATGTATGACCTGACCGACATGAGGATATATTAAAATATGATGGCAAACTATGCTATAAATACGACTTTGTAATGTTTGTTTAGAGTTCATGTGACATGAATTATAAACAAATTATATATGACTTTAAATCATAAGTTTATTCATAAGTTACATGGTACAACCTGACAAACCTGATCAGTGTTTCTTATAATGCAGTTTTACCTTTAAATGTTCCTCCACACTCCACCAAACTGATGAATATCATAATGACATACTGATTAAAAAGCATTACAGGCTTTAACTTACAGTATATAAGTGAAAACCATTTACATTAGCCCTATAAGGACATAAATATTGGTTATGCAGTTAGAAAACGTGTGCCTCCTCTACATGCCTGAATATAATCTGTTAGGGTTTACCACTGAATACCTCAGCCCACTGGTCACAAGGTCAAGGCTCTTGTCTTCAGAGTGAAAATCAAGGTATTGTCTTTCACATCACAAGTAGCCTGTTCAGTTGTACAACAGCTGCCTGTTGGGTGTAAGTAACAAACACTAGCACCTGTTTTCCATAAGGATGGAAGCCCCTGTGTGCCACCAACAGAAACATTAGACCTGTGTGTATCACCTCAGTCAGCTTAATGTGATCTTTGTGTCGCCAAAATTACAACGGAGCTATATTGTTGTGCAACGATGCTAACACTGTATCTTTCTGTTCTTGTTACCTATTGTGTCTCGGGGATTAGGTGGTAGCTTAATGCATGTGTTATTAAAAGCTTCCCTCATAGAGTTGGGTATTTTTGGATACAGAGAAGGAGGCAATTATTTTTTAATTACAGTTTTTAAGGTGAAAGGGCAATTAACCCTCACTAACCAAATATTAGACACTATAGGGATCTAATATGAGTCATACATACAGTACTGTACTTACTAAGGCACAATTATATAGATTTTTCTCAGCTTATAATATCACTAATTTGAGTATGATAGAAGCTATCATACACACCTGCTGTCATTTGGTCGTTATAAGGGCATTTGGTCAGTGTTGATGTTACTCTGTGTTTGCTGTCAAACACACATTGTGAAACTGTGCTTATACTGGGCAACTCCCACATATGGAGTGTGTGTACAGGGGTGGGAGTGTGTATATACTGTACACACAATACATAGCCCCCCTGCCAATGTTACCCTGGCCTATGTGCCGGGGTGAAAAGAGTCGACGCTCCGCATTTCTGCTTAAATGACACCAGGCTTGATTTTTCCATTTGTGTTAGCGTTTGTTTTCACATCCCACGCAAACAAATATAACCTTTTGATTTGCATTTCTTTACTTATTCCATTTCTTTTTCCCCAAATTTTTAATTTCAGCTTCTCATAAAATCCTGTTTGCTGAGCTAGATTATACCAATGCCTCATTTCCCCTAAAATGTCAGATGGCACCCTCTAATTCCATGGATCCCCTCTCCCAATCCCTTGAGCCCACAGTCGGATTTTTTTCCTCCCTTTTTGGGTTTTGTTTGTCTTTGCTGGCTGTTAATGTCACCTTCAGTGACAAAATAATCTTCTACCATATAACATTGCTGAAGGCTGAACTGAGGAAAACTACATGTAGTAGGCTACTGGTGTGGTTGATTACCTGTAGGGCATGACTAGGCTTTGCCCTTGGCATCACACACACACACATGTAGTCTGTGTAGTCTTTACACAGAAAATAAATTAAAAATGCAGACATGCCCTTAAGCAACGCGCTTTACTTTCACTTTCCCCACTAAAATTGCTAAGTGGCAGTAGAAGATGAAGCCTTCGTTATGTAAATGTACTGTATATACCCATATAAGAGTTCAACAGGGCAGTGCTGAGAAGCAGAATGTGCATCTTGAGAGGAAAAACAAAGGTCTGATACATTTGCAGCCAGGCTGGTATTGCATCCTCCCTCTGAAATGATCATATCTCACAGTCTCCTGCTGCTAATGAACTTACTTGCCCATCCATGCCAAGAATCTAGAGCTGAAACACAAGCACAGCGCTCCTAATCCACTCTAAATGACAGGCAGGATCTCTGACCCACTGCCCTGATTCACCCATGTTTTCTCCTCAGCACTACAGAGACTTCAACTTGTTTGGGTTTGTCCTATGGCTTAGGGAAAAAAAGAGAGTAAAAGGATCCTCTTACTCAATTAAACACACATTTTGGTGTAACAATAGTTAAAAAAGAAATTGGGCCATTGCTGAGTACATCAAACAGAAGTAAAAAAAAAAAAAAAAAGAAGAAGAAGAAGAGGCATACCATTTTAAGGCAAGCTAGAACAGTGTGTTCTGGTACAGACTGCAAAATGCAGAGCAGTGTTTGTGTTTGTCTGCTGCACTGGAGTGAACACTGTAGACAAGTGGACAGACACTGCAGACAAACATAGAAAGACTGGTCAACAGGAAAATGGGCTGATCAAAACACCTGTGTTTAGAACCAGGAAAATGTAGTCATGCCTCCATCTTTCCCAGATGAACTCACAGAGATTAGACTAATTAGCTCTTTTAGACAAGCACATATACAACTACACCCAGACATAGACACCTGAACTGGGCATTTATATCAAATGAGGGCAGACAGAGTAAGTGATCCACATACACACACACACCATGTATTCATCTTTCTTTTTTTCTATTCATTTTCTTTTGTACACATTCGGAATTGTAAAGATTGTTTCCTCAGTCCAGATATAAGCACAGAAAATGAGTATCCTGGGGTAAATAAACAGGATTTCACTTTCAGTACATTCTGTCATGTGGAATAGAGACGGAGATGCAGACTGCCCTGCTGGTTATATCACGTTCAGGGTAACCCGGCTCTGTGGACAGGCCCACAGGCTTCCACTGCCTACTACAGCTACACCCTTGACTTCAAGGCAGGCATTAAAATGGAGTAGTGGTGGTGGTGGTGGGTGGATTATGGGGTTGAGGGAGGCGGTATGGAGTGTGTATGTGTGTGTGTGTGTGTGTGCCTTTGGGGTGGGGGATGCTTTAGTTTAACCCTGTATTTTCTGCAACCACTGACAAAACGTTGCCTTTTCTTTCTGTTTTCTTTTCCCGCAATTGTTAAACCACTTCAATCAATTTAAAAGTGTGATTCAATTAAACACTTTTAAAAAAAATGCTCCTCATTCATGCACATAAATGAACACAAAATATGCGTCATTGGATGTCCTTGTAGATTCCCATTCCTACAGGGAACTCTCCTCTGTTCTTTTCCATAGGAGAAATACCTCATTGGCTTAATTCAAGCCAGATCTGGTATGTAATGCTGTATACTGAGTGCACCTGCACACCGGCAGACAGCGCTTTCTGTTTGAGCCGGTACATCTCCGTGCGTAAAAATGTTATCCTAGGTGCCTCGGTGCGTCAGGTGCAGCTCATTTCCTTAATGCAAATGCCCCACTCACTGCGTACTCTCGCACTCTCACCTCCAGTACCTTGCTCTCAGGACCGACCGGTAGCCGCTTCTGCTCCTTTAAGGCAATGAGGAATTAAAGCGTCTGCAGGGGCAGGGAGAGGGTTATTCTGTGTAATGCTCAGAGAGTCAGTGTGGTGCGATTAGAGAGCGGCAGCGGGGAAGATGCGCTTGCTCGCCTCTTGCTGGACGCACAGAGGCGATGAAGATGATCTGACTTTGGAGTCTCAGAAAAAAACCTGTTTTTCATTCTTATTCTACCACCCTCTCCCCCCTGTTTGCTTCTTTGCTCTTTTAGTTATTTTAATTTAAGATTTTATTTTTTTCCCCCAAGGATGATCCGCCAGTCAGTCTTTTATTTAGGAAATCGGAGCTTCTGACATTTTTTTTAAAGATTTAGTTTAGCCAGTTTTTCTTTGCATTCGTTTTTGTTTCAGGATCCGCTCGTACCCGACTCTGACTCAGCATCACACACACCTGGGCTTCACCCCTTCAGCATCCTTTTGAATAACAGGGAGAAGCAGCAAGACGCGGAGCAGAGGAGGAGAGTCTGAGCACAGCTCTCCCCAAGACAATCACAGAGGCTCATTTATGTTACAAGCGCAAAGAGAGGGCTCCGAAAAAAAACAGCAAGAGTGTAACGAAAAAGTAGGAAGGAAATATTAAAAGTAGAGACTTGGACCGGTTTGCTTCAAGACAGTGGCAAATGTTTAACCTTACCCCAAGCGCACAGAAGAGAGAGCCAGGGAGGCACCGGTCGGAGGAAGAAGAGAAAGCATAGCTTGGGGGGGGATTGAACGGAGCAGGGCATGTGGATATTGGCTTTTATCTTTTTCCAGAGCATCTTGAATGGTAAGTTTAACCGGCTAGTCTTTTTATTTTTATTTTTATTTTTTTTATTAGTGCTCATTACCTACTGCAGAAGGCAAATCACTGGTAGACAGCTAAGTGACTGGAGAGGGAGGATGGAGGTCACCTGTGACCCACATGAAATGGATTTTATATGGTTGTCAAAAGGCTGACACCCTTGATAGAGGGAGAGAGACGGGCGAGGCATGAATTGCGTTTTAAATCCTTCAAGCTCTCCCACAAACCATTAGACACATCTCTGGCCTTCAGATATACACCCTGAGCCAGATGAAATAAAACGGATAAATTATGTTTGTTTGGGCCTGTATTTAATTAATTGGTTTGATTGTATTGGTTGGATATGATTTTATAGGTTCACGTTTTAATTATTTTTAATTTTCATCCAATTTAAGTAATTTGTTCCTGTTTTTATTTGATGCCTAATGATGTCACAACCATGTTCCACTGTGGCCCTTAGTAATAAGTGACGTATTTGATATAATGGACATTTGGTCTAACCCCTTACCCCTCCCCCACAGTGAGCATATTTTTCAAAGTTCAAAGTGGCCTAAATGAATATAATGCATTAAAATGATCAATTTATATGCATAATTATGAATCAGTAATCCATATTTTCATTTTGAACATATTTGATGTAAAATATTCAGTTGTATGTTTCCAACATGACTACATCCACTTTTGGCACAAATCTGAATACAGCTTTATGTCATTTACCTTTAAATGTAGTTTGTAGAGGGAAAATTAGCACCATTATTACACAGTGTTTATGTTAGCAATAAAAAAAAAAAAAAAAAAAAGTGTAATGTTTTTGATGAGACACATTCCACAGAGCTTACATTTGCAAAAGTAGCTCACAAACACACAAAAAATGTGAAATAAATTTTCCATTCAAATAGCCGAAAGTCTCCATTCTCCATTCAAATACTGTATTCAAACACCCAGATTTGGTTGTGCGACTTGTCTGTGTTTTCTTGTACACGTGTATTTGCGTGAGTGCATGTGCACCAGTGCACACATGCATGCAGCTGACACCGTGCACGCATATTTGTGTGCTCATATAGTGTATCTATAATCAATAGCAGAAAATTGATACAGTTTATTGCATTCACTTATTGGCCAGAGTCCCTTCTACAGGGAGGGATTATGGCTGACTGGGTGTGTACGAAAACAGGGGAAGAAAAAGGGAGAGTCGAAGAAGGAGAGGGAGAACGAAATAAAATGGGAACATGTCTGTAAGAAAACACATCAGGGTGACAAGATGGGGATTGTTCACATATTGAAACAAAATCAAGCCCGCGGTTGGCTGCATTTCTATTAAAGGGTCAAGAAATGCTGAATTCACAAAGCAAAAATCTGGGAAGTGGGGATTTACAGGTATGAATACATTTAACCACATCGAGGGGCTGTGATATGATATGGTGTGTCCCAAAATGGATTTTCCCTTCTGGCTGGGATGATAAAATAAGGCTTCGAAATGGATTTTTGTTTCTGTGTCGTCGCTTTTTCGGTGCTGAGGCAACCCTCAGTCGGTAACGTTTATTGACATTGACTCCATATAAAATGGTATCTCCCTCAGCCCAGCTTGTGCTGAAACTCATAAAGGAACAATAAGGAATCCTCATTAATCATAATCATCTGACTCTGACATTAGATCAACTGCCATGCAAGATTGTGTCCGTTTATTGCATAAGGGATTATTGAGGAGGCCTGTGGCAAACAACTGATAGGGATTAAGCAGTAGGCAGCGTTGAGTGCAGACATTACACTTTTTGTGTTCGTCATTTGCACTGCAATCATGGAGCTTTTATCACTTGCTGTTTGCGTTGTCATTTTATTTGATTTCTCCATCACTGTACAGGAGCCGAGCTATATGACTTTGTCCTCTGCGGTTGGATGTTTTGTTGATTATCATGAAAATGAGGTGTTCATCGTCTGAGCAGGCGTTGTCAGAATGAATGAATGACCTTGTAGATAGAAGCCAGCACAGCGATTGGATTCCAGACAATTCTTGCTGTTTCAGAGTTAGGCCTATCACATGCTCGCTGGCCCTGTCTCTATGGTAACCTCCTTAATGGGTGTCAGGGGCTGCGTCCGAAAACATTCACCCATTCACTCTTCACTATGTGGGGTAGAAAACTATATGGTGTGTTGTTTGACACTGTTCAGATCATTCAGAATGCACTGTGGTTGTTGGTTAGTGTCTGGTGCTTGTTTACTGGTGGGATCATTTTTGTGCACTATGTCGGCTATAATAATGCTTCTAAGACAAAATCGGACACCTCTACAAAATGGCAGACCCAGGAAATAGTGGACTATATAGTGAATGATTCAGGACATGGAATTGGGAGTCCTCGGCTCTTGTCACAAACTGAGTTGACCCAGACATACTTGATTAGGAGATAATCACATCCTGTTACATCAGTGTGACCATAGGTGATAAGTGGCCAAATGGCAACCAAGAGGCTCACTGACTTCAGGGTTTTCTTTTCCACATTGCACTGTGGTCATTTCACTGTACTTAGGTCAGCTGAATTAACTCAGCAACCCATTTTTTTAAAAAGGGAAATGAGATACACACCTGCACAATGTTCACAAAATGTCAGATTTTAATTGCTTTCATCGTGGAAATAATTGCAAATGGTTCATCGTTGTTAAGTTATATCAAAAGAAAGCAAAAGACAACCACCGTCCATGATTACTCTTCTGTCATATTCCAGACATTCAATAAAAACATTAAAAAATGTTAAATCTGACATGTTCAACAGCCAACAGGCACATTTATTTCTTGTATTCTATTCAAGACTTTATGCTTTAGCTATTTCCTGTGCCTATCAAAGTCCATAAATCCAGTCATCAGTACAGGAGAGGAAACATGTTAAATATCTCTCCCTGAAAGCTGCCTCTAGGCAAAACCACAGCAAGCTAAACTGGCCTATTCAAATTCTCATTGCAAAGATATAACGAGACAAGGCTTCTTGCACAGTCCCCACGAAGACTGCGATGATTTGTGGACATGCACACGGCTTAACCTGATGCTCATGACTCCAGAAGACTTATCTCGTACGTCTTCAATAAATGAACATTTGCGCAGAGGTCACGGGATCACGCGATCAAATTTTGATCTCAATTAACTGTGACATTTCTCGTGGTAAAGGCAGGTCCACTTTGAAATAAGGTAGCTCTTCCAAAGCATCTAGTCCAGTGTAGCTTATGGTACAGTAAATAGCTGCCAACATCAGTTAGCCTGCCAATTTTACATGACCCCACATTATTAGCAACCTGAAACACTGGATGAAAATGCTACAGGGACCAGGGTGGATAGATAGATTGAACTTGGCTGCAAGCAGAACGGGGGAACCAGGTTTTTGCATGGCAATAAATCTGATCAATAAATGAAGGCAATGAAGGCAGTGCGCTGATGAGAGCCCCATTTGTTGGAGCTGTGAGTTGAGTCTGTGTAAAGATGTCCAAAGATCGGCGACCTCCCGGTGGCCACAGTGGCCGTTCACAGGCTCCGCAAAGCAAACGGGAGTGAAACCTGACCAGCCGTACGCTGCACTCACAGCCATTAGTCTGTTTACTAATTACCAATTAGGGTTTGGTTGCAGAAGCGGTATCACAGCTCATGAAATTAAATTACCCCATGAAAACACATAGCGTACAGTCAAGTGATAGATCATCTTGTGCCGTCTTACTCTGATATGAATATCTAACGGGCTAAATTAAGTTTACAAACCCACTTAACTCTTGCCCACTTGTGCGAGTTATAAGAGGGTTTGTTGGGTTACATTCTGAACTCTGTGTGTGATTTCAGTTGAAAGGGCTGCTAATGTTGGGTAATGGATACCCTGATGTGTGATCATAATAGATATCCCCTAGTTCATACATCCTAGCTGTATAATGAGGGCTACTCTACTGTACCCTACCTCCTCGAGCCTGTCTAGCTCTCTAATTAGGAGCAAGCTTTGGCGACTGCTCTGTGTGTGTGTGTGTGTGTGTGTGTGTGTGTGTGTGTGTGTGTGTGTGCTGCGTTTCACCCAATGTAAAATCTAATTACCGATCACACTGTGTCTGTCTGGATTCCACTGAATCAGAGGTGTAATTGCGCAAGCCCGTGTGTAAATGTCTCTTGCATTAAAATGTTAACGATATAATTTAGCATCTGCAGGGAAGAGCAGAAAAGCCCCTAGCACCCAGATGTAGGTGTTTGATCATGCGTGCAAAGTGAGGTTGTAGTACATCTGGCGGGGGTTTCCCTCTCAGACAGGGTTCTCAGTAGAGAGGATGTTTTTAATTCACTCAGCACCTGTCAAAGTGACATGTTATATTACTGTGCTGCACTGCACAGGTACTGTAGTGGAGGAACTGGTGTAAAAAGCTTTATTTGACAGTTTAAAACAGACTAAGTCAAGAAAGAGGCACTTCGGCACAGGAGCGCGGAAGTGCTTCAATCTTGATTTTGTTTCAAAGATTTTAGGAAGAAGAGCTTAGAAGTTTAAAAAACGCCTACCTAAGACACGAGAGATCTTGACTTTCTGCATAACAGTCCCTCCACTCTGTTACTTGACCCAGAAGTCAAGACTGTTATGTCAAGATGTACAGCCTGGTGCTGATCCATTTAATAACAGTGACAGACTAACCCAGCAGACAAAGCTTGCTTGATCTATTACACCCAAATTAATTTGTGGTATCTAGTTCTTCTTGTTTCGTTCTAACTGTAACAATGCCAAGATTGTGGCTGACCATTAAAAAGTCTTTATTGAGAATACAAAAGTTACAAAGCTTCATTATCATTAGATTGAAAAACACACTACTTACTTATATTCCACAGAAAACAACTCAACTCTGAGTTCACTTAATTACACTTACAAACTCTGCTACACAGGTTGATTATGTTAGGCTGAATTAGGGGTTGGTGATATGAATACAAACCTCTGTCATGGTATATGTAATTTTATTTATCATGTGATACACACAGTATTGTGAGATAAAATTTGTACATCCAGTGATATTAAAGGGATCGCTACCATATAAACAGTGTGGCAAAAACATATCGTTTCATGGTGTATTTCATCATACCGCCCCTGCCCCTAGGTTGAATTTGTCATCTATGGAAGAGGTCTGGCAAACAGCACTTTGATATGTGAACTTTCAAATCAACATGAGACACCTCACAAAGCTCCAAAGAGGCCACATCATCTGACCCCTATCTGCAGGTGCATCGGTAAACAAACCAACAGGGATATGATGGACATACACAGAATAAAGGGGGAATAAGTGATGAATTCACTTCAAAGTTCGAGTTGTTTCCTTTATTTTGTCTGCATAAGACATTACTTTAAATATGCAGCAATATAAACTGATGTTTACAAAATAAAGCAGTCTGCAGTTCATACAAGTCAATAATATTTTAAAGTTGCCTTCCCATCCTGTTTGCCTCATACTAACTCTGTCTCCTATAAATTATCTTTACATACTACTAACTTGCCAGAGGAAATATGTTTAGTAAGAAACACATGCCACTCGCTTGTATTGACCTGTAAAATCTGTAACTTATACATCTCTGCACTGATATACAGTAATTCAAACAAATCTGTATGGGTGTACTTTACCTGGAGATTAAAATTCTCTTAAATGTGATCTTCTGGATAGAGTTTGTACATGCACACAAGAACCTGTAGTCCATGTAGTGTACCCTCTACTGGGTGTGTGTGTGTGTGTGTGTGTGTGTGTGTGTGTGTGTGTGCACTGCGCACTAGGCCCACAGTCCTTGTGGTAAGCTCCCCACCAGAGCTTTTGTTCATTGTGGAAGACAGGTGGCGGAGGTGTGATGAGTTTGCTATCCATCACCCACCAAGACAAACATTCACGCTGGACCTCGTAAATACTGCCTCTTAATCCAGTCCTCCACATACCAGGGCCAGGCTTTGAACTCGACACACTCTGAGGCCCAAGGCTGAATTGATCCCCACGACTCTGGCCTGGGCATGATGCATGTGCCTGATGTATTGTGGCTCACTAACATGTCTACCACTCTGTTTCTTTCTCTTTCATGCTGCCTTTGAGCTTTGCTTCCCCTTGCTTTCTTTTTCTTTTTTATGCCGACCTCACACAGCATGCCTCTTCAACCTCTCTGCAGTTTTCCAACCATATATTTCACATCCACATCTCAACCCGATTATTCAAGACTGCATTTCCAGAAGATATTTCACCCTCTAAGCCTGCCCATGTTTCTGATGCGCCACAGTCCAAATATTAAAGTAGGCTATGGGATAACGGAGGAGGCAAAGCTGGATAGACAGAGTGACAGAAAGACAAATGGGTCCAGCTTGGTTTCTCGACACTGCTCTTTATTTTTAAACCTGGCACAGATGCTAAGATTTAAGACCAAGTTAGTGGCGGTTATTTTTAGCCAGCCATTTTTAAAGCGCTGTCATCTTGTTGGAGTTGAGGTAAGGTGTGTGAGAGTGTGTGCATGTGTGTGTGAGAGATGTGTGGGCATTTACGTGCGAGCACCTATATATGTGTGTGTGGGGAGGCAGAGGGGTTTACAGAGTGTGCGTTCATTGTGTGCATCATGCGTACTTGCCTGTGTGTGTGCATTTAATTGGGGAGCTGGATGGGTGGGTTAGGGTGTGACATGGAGTGGAGCCACAGGAGTCTGATTTATGTCCTTCTAGCCACTCATCGATCCCCCGGCCTGGTGTGAGACTGAGTGCATTGTCAATAATCTCAGCACTTTGTGGTATTCCTAGAACTCCCAGACCTCCTCTGCTCAGACCAAGGTGTGATGCTGCAGTAAGCCATCTTGTCCGAGATCAAATAAAAGGGCACAGGACCTGGCAGCAGTGCATTTGATTGTAGGGTAGTCTAGCAGTGAATAGATAATTTTGCTGTGGCTGTGCTGTTGAAGGAAGTAGAGAATTGGATGTATTGTTTGTTCAAAGGGAGGTAATTTGGACAGAGCCCTGCATGGGTCCCTAGAAGCATGTAGCTGTTTACATGTTGCTAAGTGTCCCCATAGACTGTTGCCAGGATGAGGTCTATTATGTGTTGCTCTTTGTCTCTCTATCTAGACCATCCATCCCCACAAGTGATTATGCTAATTAGTGTTTGATCAGATGATTAAATTAAAACTCGATTCATCCAAAGTACTAAATGCTCAGAATACATTTGTGTCTGCTTGGCTGCCTGGCTTCACACGGCACGAGTCCCCCGGTGGCCCAGCCACCGGAGGAAAGGATGACCGGGGAGGAGAGAAGACGAGAGGAGAGGGAAGAAATTGTACAAAAATACCTCTCTCTTTTTTATTCAGGCAGCGACACAGAGAGAAGCAGGGCTGCAATAAAGCAAGCCGGGGGGCTGAGGGAGAGAGGAGGACAGAAACAAGGAAAAGGAGAAAATAAGGTTGTGTGAGCGAGCGAGTGAGTGTGTGTGTGTGGTGGGGGTGTGGTAGGAGTGGGGTGGGGGTGGGGGGGGGTGCTGAGAGGAGCTGTGCTGTGGTCCCCTAAGTGTTGAATAAACATGCTTGGTTTAGGGAAATGGCTGCGATAAATGTTTAATATGATAAGTCCATAAAGACGGTCAAATGAGTCTGGAGTATTAAAATGAGCATGGCACGCAGCAGCAGTAGCAGCAGCAGCTTTAAAGGAGGAGGAGGAGGGGAGGGGGGGCTGATAATGGCAGGCAGAGCTAACAGGATGAGAGCAGCCAGCTGCTGTGACATCAACATTAACACACTCCACCAGCTGCTGGTCACAGACGTCTCCTGGACAAAACAGGGACAGCGGTATATTCTCAAAGGGCCGCCACGGCCTTATAATGACATTATTACCTGTACAACATTAGTAGTAGGTGCCGCACGTTTGTGTAGCTTTTTTCAAAATAAAGTTCAAAAGTGCTGTAAAAAAGGTAGGAAAACACAACAACAACAATCAAGTAGAATAAAAGGAGGACTTGTACTGGTGGCACAGTTCAAACCAATAACTCGTTAAAAAGAAAATACAAAAAGAAAATGGATCCAAGAAAAATAAATAATAAAGAGTAAAGCTGCAATATTAAGTATCCTCATCAAACAGTTAAATTACTGGGAAATTGTCATAAAATGATAAGAAAAACTAATACAAGTCAAAATTATATCTAATAGCAAACCTGTCTCTAGAAATTAAGATTAGATTTCAATCAGATGTTTTTAATTAACATATCTGAAGTCCCAAAATGTTGATACTCTGCAGATATTCACTGACAATTTATTTCATTTGTTTTCCTACACTATTTGCTCATGCTATAAAAACTCTGCTCGTAGTGACTAATACATGATTAGCGGTTGTTATGGTTGTGTTTAGGCACTCTCAGCACTTTACTGTTAGGGAAGATAGTGATATTGGTTAAATATTGAAAAAGTAGTGACTTGATGCTGGAGACAGGACACATTTACTTTACAAGATTTAACTGAAACCACGATCTTTCCCCTACCTTAACCAAAGTGCTTTTGTTGCTGAAGCCTAACCACTCAGGACGCAAACCCCAAGCTCCGGTGTCAAAGTCCTGCATTTTGTACGCCCATCATCCACCCTGACCACCTTGCGTTCAGTAATTAAACCTAGCACCTCCTTCACTTGTAAAAACGTTGCTACTTGTTTGCAATAATAGCTACCACAACATACAAAGTAGTTCTGTCAGCTGTCCTCCACTATTATCTTGCTGTTTGTAATGATTTATTTTACTTTTAAAAACCCTCTAAAAATACGTAGCTTGAGTTAGTTAGTTGATTTTGCCAGCGCTCGTGTCATGAAATGAGGCGTTGACTTTGGCCTGTAAGCATGCAGAGCGATGAAATTCAGCACATGGTGACCACTGACAATTGAGATGAGTCACCACTTAATAATTCAGGATATAAAGGCAGGACTTAAAGTGAAAAAGGTCTTCTTGCCACCATTTCACCAAGGTGTGCCATGGCGAGCTAACAGGCTCAGGTAACACGAGTGAAATAAGATCCTTGAGGGCCAAAGTGCTGTCAGTGTCAGGTCATTCTCTTCAGCAGCCTCTCGTGTCGCAGCTTGTGTACACTGAAACCTCCATGGACATTGTGTTACCTTATCTGGCATGCAGGTGGACAGCAGTCATGTTTAGACACCATCAACAGCAACTCTTCTGAAGGCCCTTAACCTTAATGTTTGGTGACATAATTAGGTTGGTTGTCCGGTATGTGCCATGTCTACTTGTTTAACTGAGGTAAGGCCTCCGCCCCCGGCATCTGTACACCGAGAACGCTGCTGCTTAATCGTGTTATCAAGAGAGACTGTATATGCTGACCATTAGATTAGTTTGGAGGCGATTGGATTATATCCACTCAAGTCTCAATCAGACATGTTTAAGTATAACAGTAAATTACAAAGACAATCTTAAAGCATAGAAGTTCCTGATGTCCACTGCTGACTGGCAAACTGGATCAGCAGCTGAACTGTACTCGTCAACCAAAATATAGCCTATTTCGTCATGACAAAGTTTATTGGATTACCATGACAACAACAATGGTTTAATACCAGGGAACTCATTAACAGGTAGTACATATATTTGTTGAAATGTGATTTTGCTGCAGAAATGAGCACATGAGTGGGCAGCATCTTATACGTTTCTAGTGCCTGTTGTTAACCTGGATATCGTGATTAAATCATATAAAGAACTCAGATTCAGATTCAGATGCAGAGGACATTTGTGTTTACCATGTGTTCAGTGGTATCCCAAGCATGGGCTGGGCGATTATTCTGTGGAATCATATTGGGATGGCGTGACAAGATAGTGGCAATACATTTATGTTGTCTTAAGTGATTACTTAATTATTCCAACAAATCTTTCCTTAACCTTTTCAGCCCCTGTGGGTCTTAAGCACCGTTCAAACCTTCTCATCTTAGACTATATTAAAATGTTCAAAGATAACATATGTCAGGGTAAATCGTAGCAAAATGTGTAAAAAACATCTCCATTTGATGAAGAGGTTCCTTTTTTTGGATGTAAGCATGATATAGTAGCTTGCTGGAACAAGCAGATGCAGGATATACTGTATGTGTGACACTGTCATATTTTGTGGAAAAACATATTTTCCTAAATTTGAAGCTTCTTAGGGGAAACAAAGTGGTGGCATTCAGAGTTCAAGGGTTTAAACACACACATTTTTAAAAAAAAGTAACCTTCATGGTTGTTGTGATCTCCACCATTCAAACCTCTGACTGCATTCAAAAGCTACTGCTTGTCCTTTTGGCAGTCTGTGTGTTACTTTCTGTGGCAAACCACCAATGATGCACCTCACAAGAGTAAATCAACCATAAAACAATGTGTAAATATATTCGCCTCGTGCTGTTTGTCAAAAGGATTAGCATTAGCTTTCTATAAATACTTAGTTTTCATTCTTGTTAATTAGGTGGAGGAAAGGCAACACCCCAGTGCTGCTCTCCTAGGTTCTTGGTAAAATTAGAAAATTATTTTAATTAATAGGTAAGATTGCAGGTGTTGAAGTTTTAAATCATGTGTAATAAGTTCCTTCTAATTGCAAAGGCTGCTGTAGATCAGAAGACTTTTCTGGGTTTACATGGTGAAACCCAACTCGTAGTAAACATACAGTGAATGCGACACTTTGAATGTAACCTTTGTTTTATTTACTTTATTACAGACATGGGTTTCCCCACACTTTATTGTGTCGCTGTTAACATCACATAGCAATATTTGTATTTGTACTAGTGGAAGTTTTTATTCATCATCAGCAGCAGCAGAGGGAGCTGCTATAGTTTGCTACAGAATAATCCCTCATCAGATCCTCTCATGCACTCTTCATCATCAGCAGCAGCATAATTTAGACATCAGTGTCTTTATCGCTCAGTTTTACTAAAGTGAGAAACAGTCCAGGGTCTCCGGCTTCCCCTTGATGAGACAGACAGCCACTCTGGCCCATTTAAGACATGAAAATAGACCGGGGAGGAGGAGGCTCATCTGCTGTGGGGGCCTTGTTTTAGCGATTCCCGCCCCTCCTAGACATCAGAGGACAGATCTGTCGGTGTGGATCAGCAGCTTGCATACAGCCAACCCTTTCTACTGTCACAGCACTGCTTAATATTCATGAGAGCAAATTGGAAGACAGTCATTTAACTTCCGTGCATGGTGTATTGCCTCTGGGCAGATCAGATCAGTGGGAATGCTTACTCATACTGGACTGCCTGACCCCGAATGGTTGTTGCTCTGCCTGTCTTAGAACTTCTGGCTGCTGTATGTTATTTTCAGGTTCATGGCCTTTGGTGGATGGCTAAATTTACTTTGGTAAAATAGGATTTTCAACCCTTTAATCAGTTTAAATGAAAAAGAAAACACACTATATTTCAAATTTGGGTCATGCACAGGTCAAAGCCCTGTTTTCAGCAGCTTGATGACATGCTTCAGCACTGCATACATTATACCAATGCTGCTACCCATAAGTCCACAGAGTAGAAACAGGAATTTGTTAAGGTTTGGTAAAATTGCTCTGGCTACTGTGAGTCTTGAATGTGAGCGAGCCAGGTATGATCTCCACGTCCCAGGCAGACTTGCCCTGAGGGCACAGAGCAGAGAGCTGCTTTAATTACCCAGGGTTCCTGCTGTCACATTGTCACTGTGAAGCACACGGTGCCACGCTGCCATGCGGTGCTGAGTCCCCCTACCGCGGCGGCGATGACAACTCAGGCTCTGCTCGCTCAACAGATGCAACACGAGTGCCCTCTGAAATATGGGAAGCTGAATCAATCCCACTGTCTCTCTGATTCTCTCTTTGCCTCTTCTTGTTTGCTCTCTGCTGTTCTCTCTTCTTCCCGTGTCAGAGAGTGTTTCACGAAAAAAGCCAGCGGCTGCATGAAAGACAGAATATGTAACTATGGAGTGAGAGTTAATAGGTTGTCACTACTTTCCTGCGTGGCACTGGGACCATTCACTTAACACTGCAGGTGCATGAGATGGTGAAAATCACACCAACGCTACGTGACTTTTACATGCTTTGATCAGGTGTCCCGAGCAGCAGGTTTCTAAAAAAAATGAGTTAGTGAATTCATCTTTACCTGCTGTTTGCTCCATCGGCATTGATTGCACGTTTACTTAAATGAAGCGCCCCAGTGGCTCTGAAAGCACGCTGTCATGGTTGGTTACACCCTGTCAACTGATCAGCTCTGTTGTGTGAAGGATCACAGTCCTGTGATGATACTGAACCATAGGTGTTGTTTGTCATATTGTACAGTAACTCTGTGGGAACATTACTGCGGCTGCTTTCCCAAATCACATTTTAAATAATAAATCATCAGAGTGTAAATTATGTGAAAAACAGCTCAATTGAGTTTACACTAGATTTTTACGATACATTTTCCAAAATAGCTAGTCTCTTAATATTGAACAACAGACAACATATATACTGCCTTATTCTGGTAAAAATGACAGAAATATGTCTGCTTAGGTTTAAGTAATCATTCTGTTCAAAAATTCATAAATGCCAAGCTGTTATATACATATATGTACTGTAGGTGCTATATATATATATTTACAGTACTGTGCAGTTATGTAATGCAGCACTCAGGTCAGATGATGTAAAGCCTGAGATTCTAATGCAGATCGGCACGATTGTTGTCTAAGAAAAGAGTGTGAGCATCTACAAAAAGTCTAATACATTAATGGCTGTTAGATTACTAAAATGTCTTAAGAAACCCCTCAAGTTTAATCTAAGGCCTTGCAGCTTAAAGCCCTGTCATATACATTGTTCTTTACTGTAAACTGTGAGACATAAACACACTCTACACACACATTTCATGTCACAGAATACAGGCACAGCCTTGTGGAGGATTGCTGGTTCAAACGCTCACGCTGCAAGTGAGTAATGCTGCTCTGCTCTTTAAAAGCAGATGTCAAAGTGCTATTAAGCAAGGCACTGGTTTTCCAATATCTTCTTGAACTAGTCAACCCTGAACCGTGGATGTGTGTAACTGTAATTATACAGTTTGTAGCATGCACGCCTGTCAAAGCTTCAGTGGTTAAAAGCTCAGAAGTATTACCACACTGAGTTATTCTATGTGGATAGACAAGAATCATACATTTACATTTTTCAAACAAAATGCTTGAAAAAATGCTGTTCTAATCAATATTTCTATATGAACGATGGATCAAATGATTATGTGTAAATGTGAAGGGAGTTGCTCGTAGTGACGAACATACAGTGATCACCTGGCTCTGCAGCTCCCCTCAGCTCTTACAGACTGTTTTTGCATCTTATAAGTCATTATTTTGGTTTTCTGGCCCACAACTTTACTGTTTCGGTTCGCTCTCAACGCTCTCATCAGCATTGTTTTCAGCCTCAGCAGGCTACGCTACCTACCCAGCACCAAATGGCAGACAGAGAAAAGTTAGCAACAAGCTGGTGGACATAGTTAATGTTCACATTAGCAGCTAAAGAACCAGATGTTTCCTTTAGGAGTTGGTGGAGAACAAAACGGAGCTAAAAGGAGAGTAAATAGTGAACTTAAATTTGTCAGGTGGCCAGAAACACGACTCCAAATGAATGTTAATGTTGCTCCGTAACTACTGGATGTGTAAATAAACCACTGTTTGTTAGCAAGATCGTCATGATAATATGTCTGTGTTTACAGCTTGTTGCATTGACCCCAAGTGGCCAAAAAAATAAATAAATTACTGCAGGTAACACTGACAGTACCTTTGTTTTGGAGATAAAGTCCTCTTTGATCTGTTTTTCTAGTATTGATATACTGTATATATGTTAGTTTGCTTCACATCTTAAAAAGCATAAATGAACATTGGTGGCAGTTATTGTCTTACACTGTTTCTCAGTATACCTATTGTAACGTTGTACTCATCACTAGAGATTGTGAATCACCAGCAGTCTGCTGGATGTAGCTTTGCAAGTCTAACCATCGTCTAAAAAAGGGTAAATATTAAATATAAACCCCAGTATCCATTATGCAGCTGCTTCCTAAGTCAGCTGTATGAACACTGGAAATTACAGCACTGCAATAATGTAGAAAACAATGATGGTAGTGAGTGTAATCTTACAGTATGCTAACCTACAAGTATACCAACCAAAACTATTACAATAAAAAGCATACGTACATCTTAAAAAGAATAAATGGTAAAAAGTTTCTTGTTACAACATGACCCAGAGTCATGTGTTATAAGGTTGGTATTTTTGGTTGGCTGTATTATTTCGAGCATTCTTGCTCTTTTGCTGGCCCCGAAACAGAAAGATTGAAATGAAACAGCTTTTTTCCTTCTTCCCTTCTCCCTGGAAGGTATCCCATCGGAAAAGAAAAATCATAGTCAATTATGGATGCATATAATGCATTATTGAACAGTGTCATTTACTTCACCTTTACGGTTGAGCTCATGAAAAATTATGCCAATTACTGATTTCCTCTCGGGCAATGTAGTAAGTGGTTGGGCCCCGAGGCCGTTTGTTGGGGCATGACATGGTGCTCTTTGTGAGGTCTGAGGGGGTGATGTACCTGCGTCACCGGACCATTTGTGGTCTGGCTCCTGAGTTTAGTCAATTAGGAAAACGAGTAGCGCAGTGATATGCACCCTTCCACCAGAGTCCATTTCTTTTTTTTAATTAAATCAATCTCGCTATCACTCAGCCAGTCTAAATTGAGTTGCTCTCACGTACTTTTAATATGTGAAATAGACGAATATCAAAACAGCCATGACATAAATCCTAATCCAATTTCTCAGATGCTTGCACAGAATAGAAGCTTTCCAAGCAACCACACACTTCTTTGATCTACTTCTCTCAGCCATTTGCTATTGTGGCGCTGTAATGTTCAAAGTATCAATTAACGAAGTAGCCAAATTATATTTGCTGAAAACTTTGATGTGTGCCAGTTGTGTCTGTCACTGGATTTTTTTAAAATAAAGAAAATGTTATTTCGTTTTTTTAATGTGTGCAAATTATTTTTGCAAAACAGTCTTTGTCTTCACTTACTACCCAAAATCCCCTCCATAGCAGCATACAATATCATCAAAGCTGGGTCCCAGACAGTATTTTGCTGAGATATTACAATTCTAATACATAAGCCAACTTTACAAAGAGTCTTCAGCCGCATTTCATATTTCATACACAAAGAAAATGTCTGCTGAATGTAACATCAGTAAAGGCCGTGTGTTTAAATATATAGACATGAGTGATTTCAAAGTGTCTTCTCCTTCTCACTAACCTTGAGCACCGTCCATGAACAGTCCCCTCATGGCTCCAGTCTGTATTATCAACATAGCACTGAGAAGATTGATACTCCCCGTGCCAGCTGGAAAAAAGAGAATGAATCAGAATTTAATATGACTTTGATGTATTATTTTCATCTTGGCCGGTGCCACAGACCCACTGAGCACCCCATCTCACCGCATTTTAAAAGATTCAAAGTGGCTAAAACTTTTTGATGTAAGAGACTGTACAGGAGTGTATACAAAAGTTCCTCTGCTGGGAATATATGTATACTTCTCTAAATTTTATTTAAGTCAAATACGTTAAAGAACCAGTGTGTTTCATATGCAATATGCTATGTGAAATTCACACAGTCTGCCTTGTATGCGGTTGTCAGAGCACAACAATTATTGCTCATTACCGTGAGGATTGGGGTCAATTTAACCAATTCAGGAGAAAAACTCTTTTTTCTAGCAAAATATTCAGTTTTTCAGTGATTTCCTCACATAAGAAAATGTTCTGTAAACACTTGTTTTCCTTCAGAGGTCTGGCTGGCTTAAACAGAATGACAGTGGAAAGCAAAGGTGTCAGATAGATAGATAGATAGATAGATAGATAGATAGATAGATAGATAGATAGATAGATAGATAGATAGATAGATAGATAGATAGATAGATAGATAGATAGATAGATAGATAGATAGATAGATAATAGAGACTGAACCTCTAACATATGCACAGAAATATGTACAGAACCAGAGGTGCATTGTTAGTCATCACCTTGTGCAATTCACAGATGGAAGTAACAAATAGTTCAGTACAGCAGAGGGTCAGGAATGTGCATTGTTAGCATTTACAAATGAAATCAGCATACATACAGAGACAGACAGCATGCAGAGTCACATATAGGCAGGTCAAAAATAGATGGATTCAGTCATCAGATGTCCTGCTACGTTTGCTACTTGCAGGCAGCCCATAAGTAAACGCAGTCTCAATGTCTGATATTACAATATTATGATTATATGAAGATTTTATAAAGTTCCAGTATGCATCATTTACACAAATACATCTTACAGTATTTATAATTTCAAGTTTTGATATAAGCAGTGTTATTGTACTGTATGTTAATAACTGAGTCGTCCCTTTCAGGAGCTGCTAGCTAGCTAAAAGAAAAAGTTTGTTGGTCCCTTTCACTTAGCTAATGTATTATAAAATCTAGAAGACACTTTAACGCTGAGATGCTAAATATGGTACAATTCATACACCGTTTCTGTTGTTGACCTATTTGCCTGATGCTAACGGTAATTTTAGCTAGTAAGTAACTAAGTTATTGTACTTATTGTACTTAGTAAGTGCTAAGTACAATACTTGAGTAAATGTACTTTGTTACTTTCCACCACTGTAGCTAAATATTGCCTTATTGCTGGCAAAACATTTTATGGGTCACTCCTCGCCTTCTCTTTGCCATGTCACATGTTAACCCATAATATTAAATGCCTGCAATGTGTACTGGCAAAGTTTCACCCATATTTATGTCTGTCAATACAGGACTTAATTAGTAAAATATTGTGCACACCTTCAATTTTTTCCCCTTTGAAAACTCTGAAGTGAAAATCTAAATCCTTAACTGTGCCTCCACAAATTTTCAAGCCCTAATGTTACACATCATGGTATCCACACAGGTGTTTCCACTTTCCTGGGTGATTAGACCTGTCTTCAGGACTGTGCATCTCCATCTCTCTTCTTTTATGGTTTTGTTGCATCTGTCAGAGCAGGATAACTTACGGTCGTGTTACTACGTGGAGTTTGATGACTTCCGCTAATTCAAACTGAGGAGTGAGGCACACAGAAATCTCTGATAATCATAAAGAAAACAATATAAATAAATGCTGTGTCATGTGTTTTCATAGCCATCATTCAAATCTTTCACAACACAGTAATGTATAATTATTGCCCCGTCTTCTTTCCTCTTTCATGTGAATTAATTAACCAATGCATATGTCAGTTTCTGTAACACAGAGTGCAGAGTTGTTTGCATTTCGGAAATGGTGCAAATGTCCAGATCTCCAATATGTCAACAGATTCTTGTAGAAAAATGCTGCAGTATTGATCTTTAGTGTGCTAAAGACTTTGAGTGAGTATTCCTAATTTGTAACAACAAATGATGTTGTGTGGATGTGCGTGTGTACATGAGGAGGTCATTGGAGTGTCTCATTGCTGGTTGAGAGCCGCTGGAGCAGAGAAAAGGATGGAAACGTCTGCAATTTGAAACCTTGTTAGGAATTTATGAAGTGCTAAAATGTTTTCTCCCCAGGGAGGGTCCAAGCCAGCTGCCAGTGCCACTGTAAGCCACTTAGTGCAGAGCCTCTGGGCTCGTCACCAGGCTGAGATGGCAAGCGAGATACACACAAGCACACACAAATACTGTACACACAAGTATTTATATCTCTCAAACACAGAACTTCAGATTGCAAACGTGTGCTGGCTTCATCACTCTGAAATCAAACAGCTGTAGATTACTGTGGAGCTAATTGGTCCAACATTGACATTTATTACCCTCCTCTCCTCTAGAGAAAACTCCTGCACAAACTGCATTTAACGTCATTCTCTTTACTGTGATGTTGGCTTGAATTAAAGCTTGAACATGATCAAGGCAACTGACCTTATTTCATAATTGATAGTAGTTTATGTTAATTTAATGTTCCCACGGTCCCAGGGATGGGAATACATTGATGAATCCAAAACTACCGATCATGTTCCATAAATAGAAGCACTTACAGTGAATGACTTTTCAGGAATACTATTTTGTGCTTTCTAATTTTTGACATTTTAAATAAACATTTTCATGCTCAAATACCAGACAATCTAAATATGAAGAAGAACAAAAAGTACATTTTTGGCAAATATTTTTATCATCTGAAGGTCTCTGGTCCAGATTTCATACAAGATGTTTTTTCCAAAGTTTGTTAACAGGCAAAGGGATCCATAAACAATGAAATACCATTAAAAAAATGCATGCATCTTAAAAACAAGCTACAGCACAATAGAAATGGTGCAAATATAATACATGTTTGTAACAGTACACACCCTGTGTTTCCTGTCTTGCAGTTTTCAGTGAGGACCTACATTCCAGCTTATACTTTGTCAATGCATCTTTGCAAGAGGTAGTATTTGCCAGCACCACAGGGACCTCTGTGCCCTGTCCTGCTGGTGGTGCGCCGCCCGCCTCGCTGCGCTGGTATCTGGCGACCGGCGAGGAGATCTACGATGTCCCGGGCATCCGCCACGTCCACCCCAATGGAACCCTCCAGATCTTCAACTTCCTGCCATCCAGCTTCAGCAAGCTGATCCACGACAACACGTACTACTGCACTGCCGAGAACCCTTCTGGCAAGATTAGGAGTCAGGATGTCCACATCAAAGCTGGTGAGTCCGCAGAGGAGGGCTGAGAGTAGCAGTAGTACTTGTAGTAGTGGTGGTGACAGGGAGACAAAAATTGGAATCGGCTGCACTAATAGAAGAAGATTTGAAAGACATAGTTGTAGTAAAGGTCGGGGTAGTACTTTCAGTTGTATCACATGATCTTCCTCAGCAGATAGAGTTGCCCCGTCGTCACTGAATTGTAGATCTTAATTTTTTTCTGAGCACTTTAAGGGCTTTCTGAGCACTTTAAGGGCTTCTTGTCCATGTTGGCACAAAAGTAGGAACTGAAAGTTAATTCTTGACCTTGGAAACAGCAATTGATATAATATTGTATTATATCCACCCGTCATCCTGTCCAGGGCGTACCCCGCCTCTCGCCCAATGTCAGCTGGGGTCGGCTCCAGCCCCCCGTGACCCTCTAAGGATAAGCAGATATAGATAATGGATGGATGGATGGATCCACCCGTCATCTGTTTCTTGCCTAATTAGGTTTCATACACAAATTTTTTATGTGTGACCAAATTTGATCCAAACTTCTGCTGACATTAAAATAAGGAGTTTACATTTGTGTAATAGACATTATCTTGCTTAATATTTTGTTTTTCCAGTATAATTCTGCATTATTGTACACCAAAATGCAACAGTAGTATTGTTACTGATGCTAGAGCCAACTCCCTATGCTTCCTGGTGCTGTTAGGGATTCAGTTTGCTCAAGGACACTTCAGCAGGTTTGAAGTTTTCCTAGATGACAACGTGTTCCTGGGTCACAATCTGGATACCCACCTTGTCCCCAAAAATGAAAAAGAGGTATACAATAACGCAACTGGTCTCTTATGAATGAGACTTGTCATGTATTTATGTTTTTTTTTCTTGTTCTGCAGTCTCACGGGAACCCTACACAGTGAGAGTGGCTGACCAGAAGGCTATGAGAGGCAGTGTAGCCGTCTTCAAGTGCATTATCCCTGCTTCTGTTGAGGCCTACGTCACTGTTGTATCATGGGAGAAAGACACAGTTTCACTCAGCTCAGGTAAGATGACTAATACTTCAATACATTGTATACAGTATAACTGGGTACTTTAATACAGAGCTTTTAATGCTCAGATAAATCCAGGATCCATAATCCTGTTCATGTTAAAATGACAGCGTTTGTAACTTTGTACAAGGTATTTCAGGTAATAAAAAGCACATTTTTGGACACCTTTTTGTGCCCACTTTGGTAAAGACAAAACTGTGAGATTAAATGTTTGACAGAGGGAGAGGTGTGTTGCTTTTTTAAAAATGTTTTTGGCTGTTTATCCCAGCCCCCTCCCTGCTCTGCTCTGCTCTGCTCCGCGCTCTTTGGACACTATGTTCTGTTTCACTGTGAGTCATCTCCTTACCTGTTTACTGTCGTAGTCTGCCATTACCAGGGCTCTGCGGCTCTGCACAGCTCTGTCCTCTCACTAGCCAGAGGATGTTGTCACATTGAATCACTGAGCGTCTCTCTCCTATACACGCTCCACCTCAGCCAACTCCATTTTGAGTCCAGCAAGGGGTAAAGTGGAACAGTTTACATAGCATCATTGACCTAGTTACCCTCCTTGTTTGAATCCAGTGGCACAGCATGATAACGCAAGACACCAGAACATTCTGCGGGCTGGATTTTTACTCAAGTTAAATGGGATGCTTATCTCTTGATTGCTCCATGTACTGCCCGCTGGCTGATTTCGCTTCATACTGGGGCGTTCAGGGACCTGTAAGTGAGCACTTGATGTCATTTGACTGAGGGCAGAATCTGGGACGGTGTTTTGGTGGCATTTTAAATGTGTCTGCTCAAGCATGAAGATGTGTCTTCTGATCCATGCCAGCGACTTATTTACTAGAGGTTACTCGAGTTACTCGCTGCGAGCCGCTGCTTGAAGACATTGCCTAATGTCACGGAGAGCGGGGCAAATATGCAGCGTGCAGATATGATTACGTTCTGTAAATGAAATGAATCATGTAGACAAGACTCAGAGATGATGTTTATCTCAACTGTGGCTGAAAAAAAGTGTCCATTATGAGGATTAAATGCTTTAACAAATCTCCTCTACATCTTTATCAAGAGCAGAGGTCTGTTGGCCTGAATTAGGAAATACAGTAAAAAAAACATCTCTTCATGTATGGAGTGTGAATTGTACGTGTGTGTGTGTGTGTGTGTGTGTGTGTGTGTGTGTGCCATTCCTTTATTATGAAAAACCAATCATTGCCAATCATTTCTTAAATCAGCTCTTATCGTGCTGTCTGCATTGACGTCTTTTCTTTTTTTTTTTACAGCAGGTCTGTCAGCCTATAGAATATGCATTGAAGTTTTGATGGATTATATTGTATGCTTGGTGTTCTTTTGAGTTCTTTCGCGGGCGTTCAAAAGAACAACGATATTGGATTGTCCGTGTTTACTCCAATAAGTATTGCAGCAGGCGAGTGCTGTCAAAAGCATGAGCACACTGTCAAAATCACTGCTGCTCCGTGATAAATATTTGATGGTCGATTCTGATGCATGAGCGGATTCACCTCGCACTGTTATGGAGAGGGTATGTTTACTCTAGGAGCGAGGGTTAGAAGGATGTGTGTGCGAGTGTGTTTGTGCGTGAGCGAAAAGTGAGCGCGTGCGAGAGAGCGACCACAAGGATACCAACGGGGCTTGACAATGGCAACTGGGTGCAGTTTGACCCAGCCTAGTTTTGTGACGCCTTCTCCAGCCCCTCTTTTCTTTTTTCTTTTCTTTTTTTATTTTTTTTTATTCAATTTTTCATGAAAGAAGACTTGGTCTCAGTGGACACAAAATAAAGCTATCCCACAGCCGCACTGAATTATTAATCTCAGGTTTTTGTTGGGAACGGTAACATCAAGCGCACTTCCCTACCCTTGCATTGTGCATCAGAATGTGAGGAAGAGCCTCGGGATATTTCTCTTAGTAGAGACGCAAAATAACCAGGATGGTGTTCTCAACATGTAGGTGGATGATGACACTTGATTATTAAGCAAATGTTGATGAACGTCCACAGATACCCTGAAACGTCCAAACCTTTGATCACGATGTGTTGAGTGTGTCTGCTTGTTTAATGTCGCCAGGTGTAAATGTGCTTTTTAAGATCGAAGTAGAGAGGACACTGGCTTAAATCACGGCTCCTGAAATCTTTGAATATCCCGTGATTCTCATTAGGGTCAAAAATAGATGCATAATTACAGACTAGGGCCTGTCTTAATTAATCAGCTGTGATTGAAAAGTTAATTACAATATGAATTACCTCTCAGAATGAGGACTGCTTAGTAGTCATTTGAAGCGGCCTGTTTTCAATGTGAATGAGCATGACGAAAGCTCACTGGGTCTTAATGTTGCCACTAACATACCATTAACCCGTCATGAATTTTAAAATGGATCTCACAGCATGAGCTTTCAAATGCCCGGCTCCGATCGCCTCCTCGCTGCTTTTGATAAACAATTGACAGAGCTAATAGAGAGATGAAAGAGGCAACAAACAAAAAAAAGAAAGAAAGAAAGAAAGAAAGTAGAGCGGGGAGGGGAGGAGTTGGGCTGTGTCCTACTGTGTTGCTGCCAGGATTTTATATGGTGGACCTTTATTTTAATGCATGTGTGTATTGGTGTTGTCACATGCACCTTTGTGTATCAGTGTGCTCGTGCTTGTGTCTGTGTTAGGTTTTTTTACGTGCTCCTGTGTGTTTTGCGTGTCAAGTGGCCATGCTTTTGAAAAGGGATGGAGCTGGGATGGGGTGTGTTTTTGTGTTTTTCCATCTACCTACCTTTTGTCTCCCATCATTCATGATATGAGGCAGAGCAATGAGCTGGGCGGCCTTGGTGGCAGAGAAGGGCTTCGACAAAACCAGTGCTTAGATATTGAATGTGCTGCTCACAACATGTTGTCACTGAGACCCTGCACTCTCCTTTAAGATGCGCGCTGTTGTATATTGTGCAATTTGAGCATAAATTCGGCTGTTCGAGTCCTCCCAACGTCCAGTATTAGCTGCAGATTATTTTCTCCTGCATAGTGAGTTCTTGTTGACTTTTCTTACTTTCTACGGACATAGAAGCATCATTGGCGTGGAGTCAACATAATCTCTGTAGCCAATGATACACACAGCTTTTTATGCATGTGTCAACATTTGCATCCATTCAAATCTCGTTCTGTAAGTGTAGGCATCCTGCAAATACTGGAGTACCAGTACCAATCCAATTCAAATGAATTATGGGACAATACCACAAATTAGATTTTGTGACAATAGTGAAAGCGGGATGTTATTCTGTTCATCATCTCGACCCGTAGGACAAGTTTAATGTCAGGATTAATTTACTTAACACGCTTTGGTTTAATAAAGGGTTAGGTGTTGGTCATAATTAAACACATTTTCAATAAAAACATCTTAGTTATGTATTATTTTAAGCTCAAATTGCTATCTGTTTTTAGTTGTGGCACCTTAATGTAAGTCATTCATGGTAGGAAAATGTATTTCTTTCACTTAGAGCTAAAACAGTTCACCATCACTGGTTTCAGCCTCTCAAATGTGAATATTGTCTGGTTTTCTTAGTCCTCTATGATTGTAAACTGAATGTCTTTGAGTTTTGGACTGTCGATCACACAAAACAAGACATTTTAAGATGCCACCATGGGCTCTGGGAACTTGTGATGGGTGTTTTTAGGGTATTTTCTGACATTCTGTAGACCAAACCATTAATCCATTAATCAAAAAAAGAATCTGTAGATAATTCGATAATGAAAATAAGCATTTGTTGCGACCACTTTTCATGCAGAGAGCACACATTTGATTCAATGTGTTCATTTCATAAAATGCTGAAGACTAACTGCACGCACATCTTCATCCAGTACACAGCTATAGATAAGGAAGTGCAGGCCGGACAGGCAGCCTGTATATCGCCCTGGGGAGGACAGGAAAAGAGGGGAAAGGTGAGGAGAGGTGAGGTAAGATGGTGAGAAAAAAGACAAGAAGAGAAGAGGAATAGAGGTAGAGAGGTCTCCTCTGGCGTGGACAGATAGGGTTTCCTCCTTGGAACAAGCATGCAGGCCTTTCATCTTTTCAGGCTGGAGATGGAGGACGGGAAGCTTTAGTCTGTATCAAGACGCACGCTCAGTGCGTGGCCAGTGGAGAGGATGACTCCATAAACCATTCCTATACTTCCTGGATGTGCCTCCATCTTGCTATTCCATCCTCTTTTTTGTACTTTTCACCTTTTTTCTCCAATGACTAAGGGCTGGGCAGTATTATGATATATACTGTGAGACAGTATTCATTTGTCAATCGTCAATCTGAGATTTTACCATAATCTGTGACAATAACATGTCTGTGTATTTTATTTATGAACAATTTCTCAATTGATTTTCCAGAGAATGTATCATGACATATATTGATATTGTGATATAAATTTACATATGACATGATATGGTATTTTATCCATATCGGCCACCCCCTGTGAGTTTTATAATTTTGTATATACTGTACATAGTATTACTGTTTTGTAATATATGTTTTTAACAACAATATCAGATGCTGACATGACTTGTTTATGTTGCATTCGCATTGGAAACAATATGGAGTCACAGTCAGATAGATCAGTGAGTGCCTCTTCTTCCACTCTTCCTTCTCACCTTTTGCTTTGTTTTCTTTTTTTGTTTCTCTTCTCCCCTCTTCTCTTCTTTTCTCTTCTCCATCCTCCACTCCTTTCCATCCTCCTCCGCTGGCCTTGACTATCGGCCTTCTATCCTCTCTTTTCATCTCATTGCATAACCTGCTTGGCACAGCGCCCCAGTCAATTTCCTCCTGTGTGGAAAATGCTGGGGTTTTTTTTATTTGCTTTATGCAAATAAGTCCCTCCAATACTCACAGCATCAGTAAAAAATCTCCAGTTCCGTTTTTCAGTCACATTCATGTCGGCCGCTTCCCAGCTGTGCGTTTAGCATTTAAGCGATGAAAGTGCCTCTGCACTCTCGCATTCTGCTCACTCCTCTCTCATGGGTTCTTGTGAGTGCTTATAGAGGCTAATTAAACAGTTTGCTTGCTAATAGAATCACAGTCTTAACCAGCCACCAGCTCAGTCACTGGAATGTTAAGGATGTCTTCAAAGGGGCTACTGTAGGTGTTTGGTTTACAGGATCACTGCTCAGCAGGAATTTATCATGCCAGTGATGTGCCACCGCCTCCATTTTTCACTGAGATTGACAGTGAGGGCACTGAGAGGCAGGTGGTGACAGGGCTGTAAATTCAACACGCCCAAAGTCAGGCCAACCTTGAAAGGAGGGCACAGTGGTAGAAATGAGCTTGGGAGGAAAGAAGATGCAAGGAAATGTAGAGGAGGAGAGGGCAGATTAGAGGAAAGGAAGTGAGCAGAGAGTTGGGGAAACAAGAGAATGAGAAGGAGGAGATTTGAAGAGAGGAGGAGAGTGGGCGAGGCTTTTTCTTTGGTAAACAAGGGACTGCGTCACATTAGCCACATGATCTTCTTCCCCTTCCCACTTTCCCTCCTTTCTCACTCACTTTTCCTTCACTCCATCCCTGCTTCTCATTCTCCACCTCTCTCCAGATTTTTGCCTCTCCTCACACAAACATGGTTTGTTGATCTTGTTGTTCAGGGGCTGGAAAGCGCCTGGAGTGCGTGATCCCTGCACGTAACCACATAGCAATTCAGAGGCAGATCTAGGTGTTAATATGTACGTGTGCATGATCACGCGTGCAAATATACCGTACACATGTGTGTCTGAGTGTGTGTTTGTGGGTGCATGGACGTGTTTTTTTTTGTTGTTTTTTTTGCATGCTACTCCACCCATCCTGCAGTGAAACCCTATGAAAACAACACAGCCTATCATTTTGCTCTCCCCCCGCCTCCCACACAGATCAGCAGTTAGTGAAATGCTGACCCTTGTCTTTCACTGCACCCCTTTTCCCAGTCCACTCACACACAGCAGTGTGAAAACTAAGGTAGATGGGGCTGCTTATTGTTTGTACGGTGCACATGCCTGTGAAGGTGCTGTAATCATGCATTTATTTTCATTGAAATGTATATTCATTGTTTTTGCGTGTGAGTGACAGTGTGCAAAGTGTGATACTGTCAAGTAGGAGGTGTTTGGGGTGGGGGGGGGGGGACGGCTATCCTGAAAGAAATTAAAAAAAAGAGCAAAGAAAAAAAAATCAATAGTTGTGTGCATTAATCATGCTGCTGCCACAGAGAATTATGGGAACATGAGCTGAAGGATGCATTTTGTGCATTTGCAACATATGAGTGCTGTGTGAAGGGGAGTTTGGGGAATTGGAAGAGGACGAGACAAGACCCTTTTAGTAAGAAGTGAGGTTAGAGCAGAGATAGTTGGGGGGTGTTTTCTTCATCTATTGTGTGCGCAGTGAGCCTCTCTGTTGCCTTTTGTAGAAGACTAAACCCACTGTCTTTTGTGAAGCTCGCTTTAGGATACCGTTTGTTCAGTGTTATTTTGAAAGCTTTGATGTAACAGCTTTTGAAATAGCTGAGATTACATTTTTATTTTAAAGCTTTTATAATATGTCATGGCTTCGGGATGGTATGGCTCACATTTTTTATCTCTTTTACATTATTATTTTGGTCTTCCCTCTGCTATGGGATTTGCCATTTGGAAAGAAAGAAAGAAAGAAAGAAAGAAAGCTCTCCTCTGACTTTCTGCTTGAGCTCTTTGAAGTCTCCATCTTAGCTGTGGTGAAGGCTTGAGGATGTGATACATATTTGATAAGGATCGATAGAAGGGTTACTGAGACAGCGATGGAGGGAAATCGATCTTGGACTGGGCTTCCCAAAAGCATCTTAAACCTAAGGTCATCTCTGCAGCGTCCTTCTGGCTCAGCGGCTGAGGCACAGGCTCGTAATTTGTGCCGAAATACAATGCACATTTTAATTCTTCCTTGCTTTCACATTCTCTTTTATAAAACATCATCAAAACAGTCTAGTGAAGTAGAAATACCAGAAGAAGGGCTGTTCTCAGCTCTCAGTTTTGTTTAATGCTTTATCTAAGGTGTATATTATGCCGTCTACTGACATCCTAATCACAATGCACATAAAACAATAAAGCAATCTGTTTAGTGACGGGAGACTGAACAGCAGACTACGTTCTGGCACGGTGGCTGTGATTCCCAGCTGATACTCCATACGGACAGACAAAATCAACAACTGTTGAAGCAGGCACTCTTCCATCAGTGTTTACTAATAAACAGTAGCAATATGGCAGCCATTAGGCTGTTTAGGCAGGGAATGATTAGGGTGGTGATGGCTGGGCGCATTGGGAGACTGAACATGCTCTCATCTTTAATAGGCAATTTGGCTTTCTGTGACGGGGATGCCCCTTTGTTTTTCGACTTGGATCGAAGACAGAAGCTTAAGTAAGCACTGTTTTGGAAGAGTGTGCTGTCATCATACTGCAGGAATCTGGTTTACAGTAATGTCCTGAATTTGTTTTATAGTTTTGGGGTGTGTGTGTGCATGACTCATGCGTATGAAATCCATTTAAACTCCATTTAAAGTGTAGAATAGCAATCAGTTTAAGTTTATTGTGGATCTTGCACAGTTTATTATGAAAACAGCACATTATCAAGGTAATATTAGGACTATACATTTATAGACAATGTAATACAGTAACAGTCAGATGTTATTATGATGACTGGTTCACAGAAAAGTTAGAAATATGTGTGTGTATAGTTGAGTAAAGCCCAGTTAGTGGAACGGGTCCATGCTGCCAGAGCTCATGGATTACTGTAGAGCAACACTGTGTTGAAAATGGACTGGAGCCGGGCCAGAACTAGCCTGGCGTCAGGCCAAGACACAGATTAGTAATAAGCATGGTGTGAGCTAATTACAGCCGGAACAAGCAATTAATTTCTGTTTATAAACTCTCCTGGATGCAGGCTTTTGGATGACTGTGGCTGTGTAGGTGCAAACTCCCTCTGTTCGTGTGTGTGTGACAGGTGGCGTGGTTCATGTAGGAACCTTCCCATATGTTCCCAGCTGAAGCGTTGGGGGGAATGGAGACAAACTGGTGTGCTCAATCACATCCCATAATGCAACAGTGTCTGATCCCATCTTAAAAGTGACTGATTAGAGTATAAAGGCACTTAATAACTCAAATCACTCTGCTGACCTAATAGGGATTTTTTCACTCCATTTTTCTCTCTCTCTCCCGTCTTCCATCCAATCAAGGATTAATACGTGGTCTTATTCTGCTCCCAGGGTGGTAAATCTGGAAAAATACAGTAAATCACATTGAGCCTCTTTAAACTTTCACACAGAGCCTTGGTGCCTGTGCCCCCATGCTGGGCATCTGTAACACTGATTAGACATGATCACGGCTTTAGAGCACCTGCTGGACACCAATCAGAAGCAGAGATCTAATTGAGTGCTTTTATCACAAAACACGCTATGGATCTATCCATTAGAGATTTGTCTCTGAACATGTTATCTTCCACCGATTTTACACAATAAAGTTCAGTTTACTCCTCACAAAGAGTACCATACAGCCTGTTGTATAATGTCTTTCCAGAGTTTGAAACAATAACCCTGATGATGTCACTGTGGTTATCCCAGCTTGGATTTGGTGACTATAAATTTGATCAGAAAGCCTGTTTAACAAACTTAAGGTGTTGAATTTTATGGAAAATTTAGGATTCAGTGTTTTGGGGGCTTGAACCATACTAGGAACTAAAAAATTTGGATTTTGACCAATTTATTTTTAAAATCTGTCTCTTGTAAGTCCCCCAACTTTATAGAAGCCTGATACTAGATTGCTGGAGTGGCCCTTTATTTGTACTATTTCATGATGTTAAAAATACAGCTTATCATATCACATAAATATTTTAGAAGCAAAAAATGCAAGAACTTGACTGAATCTATTTAACTATAGTAAAATCCTGCTAATGTTTGCTCTCAGATATTTGGAGCTTATTGAGCAGAGTGTTGGTGACAGTAACATCTGGAAACAAACGTGGGATATCATAGTGAGTGAGCTTTGCAAACATTAATTGGATTCTGAAATGAATATCATCATTATTGTTGATTTTATTTTAGTCTTACTTTGATATACTGGGTCTGAACCATTAGTCCATCTTTATCAAGATGAGCTGAGATTTTAAAGACTACTCTTGTTGGTGAAATTAACACTTTTACGACAACATGACAATGAAATATACTTAATTATTTCCTTTTAGGAGTACAGGTTGACTTTCTATGTTTAAAGTGAAATGCCTGATTGGAAGACAAAACTGACCTGTGTATCCAAAGCCATATCAAATGATTGAATCAGTGTCAGGATATTAATAAAATTATTTTTCTAATATTGACATATAACATGGTAAATGTATACATAATCACATATAAAGTAATAAAGAAGCATTTCATTTTTGCACTTTGTCTTACTGCATCATATCAGTTCCACAAGTCGTCCTCCAGATTGACTTCCTCAGTAGCAAATGACCAGCTGCCTTCACTGCAAGGTGACCCTCTATCTTTTTCTTGATGTATGAGACATCAGGCATCATTATTTTTCCTTCAAGGCTCGTTTTCTCTCCTCTTGCCTCTTCTTTGGCATGAGCCTTGAAAACACACACAGACAAACGCACGCACAGAGTATACTTGCAACCTGTCTTTGACCTCACCTTGCCATTGTACAGCCAACGACTAAGATTCAAACAACACCCAAACTCCCTGCAGTGGCTGTGGTGAAAACAAGGGGGCTGGATGGGCGACAGGCAGTCAGCTCCTTTCATCACCTGACTGTTCATGTGAGGCTATATGTCTGATACATTTATATTATGTTGTCATGATTATTATAATGAACTTATAATTTAAAAATATGTGTATGAAATGTAGAAACTTTAAAGGAAGAATGATAAATCTCAGGCTTTGTGCTGTGAGTGTGGCCAGTCGAACTGTCATTTGAGTGACGCCACGAGGTGACAACCACGAGCAGAGTGGCCTTTTGACAGACGCAGCCTGCAATCTTCACATCAGCGTAGGAGTTGAGCCAGCCAATCAGAGCCGAGCGCCCATCGCTGCACACGCTTATCACCTGCGTACAGCTGCTGTTGCCCCTCCGAGGGAGCGAGTGAAGAGGGAAGGAAAGAAAGAGCAAGAATGAATGGTGCGCCTGAGACAGAGGGTGATTTGTGTTGAGTCGGAGCACATTCATGCTTGCATCTTTCTTTCATACAATTTCAGAGGTGTGCGCGTTTGAAGACGTATTTTTCTAGTTACTATAATCCACATTTGTCATTTACGGGGGAATGAAAGGAAAAATCATTGTGTTTGCTGTGATTAGTGCTGCATCAGCCCGGCAAACGCTAAAATGTGATTCAGAGTGGAAACGTGCTTTGTAGCCCTTGTGAAATGAGAAGGGAGCGAGAGAGAGGGAGAGATAAGCTCAATCTGAATTGATTTTCCTGTTACTTTCTGCTGTACTTGAGTTTCCATAGCAACGTGGTCAGGTTCCCTCGGCCTCCTAGGGCAAGTGTAATTGTTGTCTGTTTCTCCCAGACAAACTCTCCATTTCTCTCTCTTTCTCTCCTTTCCTTCCTCTGTCTATTTCCCCTCAACAAAGGAAACAGGGTGTAGATGAGATTCTTCTTGGACTTTTCTGCAGATGGCTGAGATGCTATTAAGCACTTTCACCAACCAGCCACATCAAAAGGCACACCAGACCTTTATATTTACTGTCAACCAATATAAAGTTCATGTTTATCCAACCAATGTGGCTGAAAAATATGGCTTGATTCTAGATGAAGAATTTAAATGTATTTATTTTTCTATTTTCATCTAATAGGTTAAGGGCTACAGGTAACGATTGCGTTCTTTATTGATTAATCTACCTATTATTTTCACAATTAACAATTGTTTGGTCTGTTCAGTGTCAGAAAATAGTGAAAAATGCCAATCACAGTTTCCCAAATCTCAAAGTGATGTATTCAAATCTCAAATGTTTTGTCCAACAAACTGTCAGAAACCCAAATATATTCAGTTGACTATAATTTAGGCCAAGATAAAGTAGCAAATCCTCACATTTCTGGTATCTGGTAATGGTATTTTTGGTAACTTGTGCTTTGATAAATAATTAATTGATTATCAAAATAGTTGATAATGTCGACTAATCGCTCAATCGAGTAATTGTTTCAGCTCTAAATAGGTTAAATTCAACAAATTAATTAATTCTGTGGATGGAGTGGGTTTCTATTGTTTATGATGCTTGTGATTTATGATGCTTGTCAGTGCATTACAGTTTTGGCCATATGCTAAAAAAAAATGTTGCAGTTACAAAATAAAATGCTGCTGTTGTCCCTGGCTGATTATCACAGCACAAGATCTGCTGAATCACATGAAACTGCCACACAGTGCCATGCACATAGTGGCTCAGCACAAGGCAAGCCTAAATGAGCAAATGTACAGAATAACGAGGAAGAGTTGAACGATATTTAACTCAAGATGTGTGAAATGTTCTTGGGCACACGATCATTTCAGAAGTCACAGCTAGAGAATATCAGATCGAGGATAATGATACAGCAGAAAGCCGTTTTGGTTCTAATAAAACTGTACTGCAGAATTTTGGAGATAATCAATGAAAACTGCTGTGTCACAACTTTTGCAGGGATTTGATCGTAAGCACAAAATGTGTGTGTGGAAGAAGAGATTTTAAATGAGGCCTCCTGGCTGAGACGCAGACAGCAAGAGAGAGGAGAAGGAGGCTAGAATAATCCTAAATTGAGTTTGCCGCACATACAAAGATGTCGGGTGGACCCTTTTTTATCTGAATTAGATATTACCAGCTCTCTCTGACTCCAATGATACACTGCTGTGCGCATAACAAGGCATTCACAGCTGTTTGGAGCCTAATGGCTCAAAGAGGCCTTGCCTGCTCAGCAAGAAGAGATGGAAAGCATCTTGGGTTTGCGATTAGGACTGCTGATCTAGAAACATTTACATTATGGCTTTCAGGTCATTACGGAAGAAAAATGGTCAAAAGGATCCAGGTGAGAGAGCCTAGATCAGCACCATGACCCTGAGTAATGTGCAGTATATTAGAAACAAAGGACTGAGAATAAACGGAAAGAATTTGATACTGAAATGTTGATGCCTACTCCTCAAAACATACTTGTTGATATCAAATTGAAACTGGAATAGTTGAGAAGTTAAAATCATTCTTCACTTGTAAAGCAAATATGGCAACATGTCTTGGTGTTTATATATGATTGAATACCTGGAAATTGTTCTACTGTTGCACTCACGGTACATTTTCTGGATCCGGCTGTCAGTTAGCTGCCTGAAATGTAAAATGTAAATGTATTCTGTGCTGTATTTCAAGTGAACTCCTGTATCTGTGATAGCCTTGGACCTGTCCCAATCTGCTCTGTGTTTTCTTGCTCCAGATCAATGCTAATTAATACACATCTCCCCCAGGGACAGCGGGGAGGCCACGCAGAGAATCAGAAATCGCCATCATAGGCTAGGCTCGATCTGGACCATATATGGGAAAGAAAACTTCTGAAATATTTGCGTATAGGAAGCAGTCAAAGCTTCAACTCACGTGTTTCCCACAGCACTGCCGCTGTGAGGCATCGGTCATAAACTAAGGCTCACTCATGGATGCTAGGTGGATGATCAGTGCTTGTCCAATGGCATACTTGCTTGCTGATTGGTTATTTAGGTGGTGGCAGTGCCTTGTCTAAACATGGGCTTTAATGCAAATCCAGTTCAGATGAAGTTCAGCTGCCCTCCCTTTTTGCAGCCATATTCTAGTAAAACCCCTACATGCAGTGGTGAGGACACTTTGGTTTACTGTCCAATCAGATGATTGATACAGAATGGCTGTGCCCATACATAGGCTAGGTTTTGTGCTTGTTTTGTTTACTCTCCCGTTTCTTGTTCTCCTCTTTCCTCTCCATCTCCCTCTGAAATGCACTGTTGAAACAAGTAAAAAAAAAAAAAAAAAAATGGGAGACATGTTTTTGTGCATGCCTGGCGGACAGATAGGCGCTGCATAACTAGCAGTTTCCTCTGAAGTAGGGAGAAATCTATTTGCTTGTAGAAGCTGCTTGCATAATCCTTTAGTTACACTTGCCAGCTGTGAGCAAAGATACGGCGCTGTGGGATTTGGCATGAATATCATTGGGAGGACAAAGAAATGAAACTGATAAGTGTTTGTGCACAGGGTCCTTTGCATAATCCAGGATAACCCATAATCGGAGTTCTTTAAAATCATGCCCAAATAGATGGTGGTGAGAAACCACTAATGAGAACATGCTGTTTGGAAAATTTGGTTTGTCCAAAAATAACTCGAGCATTTGATCAGGCTTGATTTGGTTATGGATGTTTTTCACCATTAAATATTGAATCAGAGATACGCTGCTGAATTTAATTTCAGTGACATGTACTATAGGTTTTCTCATGGCCATACGTCGTGTGCCACATTTCTATATGTGCAGTACAGTCTGGCCTTGTTTTGGTTAACACCCATATGAAAGGATTTTATTCTTACTGAAGCACACCTCTCTCTCTCTCTCTCTCTCTCTCTCTCTCTCTCTGCTGCATATCCGTCTTCCCTTCTCCCTCAGTCAACAGTATGCACAGCAATAAAGAAAAAACACATCACTCAACAGCTTTCAATACATCTGTCCTTTCCCTCCCCACCTCTCGGTGTGTTTGTTTGCTCAGCCTCCTCTGCCCTGGCGCCTGCGGTTTTATACCTCTCTCAATGTGTTAGCGGATGGTAATAGACAGCTGCTGAAAGATAGCATGAAATAGCAGCATGCTACGGTGTGTGGACCCCATATTGTACAATACACAGAGCTCTCATGTCCACAAGTCCAAAGAATGTAATAAAACAATCTCAAGTATGAAATATTCACTAGAACAAATTTTCATTTTTTACATTTCTTTTTTCTTTTTTGGCATGGTTTGTGAAAATCATTTGATGTATGGCACATAATAATTTAGATACTTTAGCTCAATAACAATGAATAAGCAACATAAAGAATTTTTTGTCTGCAAAAGTTAAAATTATAATCGCCACACTTTTACCTAAATTGGGAAAGTTCTTAAGAACAATTAGGCTTAGATGTTTAAAGATGAATTAAATGAAAAAGATATTATTCTATATTTTTTGTTATTGTCAACAAATACCAATAAACAAAACTACCAATGCATTAGTTCATCTCTTCGCTTCTGACTATCTTTACCCTGCAAGTCTGTTTGTTCCTACTGAAGATGAATATATAGTTTAATTTTTATATATCTCATTAAACAGCTGGGCACTGTACATTTTAGCTAACGTCAGTCAAACAGGAGTAAACAGTTCGTTTGTTGGGGACTATTTTCAGCTGTGGAATAATACACGTTCGTTGCGCTAGTAGTATTTACAGCAGCAGGACTGTATACGTGGGACTGACAAGATAGACTTCAGTGCTTGTGTTAAAGCCTGATAAAGAAATGTACTTTAAATAGTTTTTGAACAACAATGGAGCTCTATGACACAGAGGAATAAGACACAGCTTCAGCTACACAGGCAACACTTAGTAGGATCGAGTCATTGCTGTGTTTGGTGTTTTCATTTGATTTGTTGACAATAAAAAAATATCCAATATTGCCAGCCTTATCCTTTAAGTCAAACACTGTCACTTGGAAATTTGCTCACTCAGTAACTGTAACTTTAACTGTCCCTGCTGTACTGTAACTATTAAGAAAGTGTCTGCCTGAATAGACTGTGTCCAAATCAAAGCAGCTCTCAAGTCTTGACGTTGTTGCTCTCCGGTCTGTGTCTGTGTCTACAGCATGTCTCTCATGCCCAAATAACATTAACATTTCATTATCCGGGGGAAACAATAGCAAGGTACAAAAAAAGGGGGAACGTCTCCGCATCCAGGAGGGCTAAAATATTGATGCGGTTGTGAGGTAAATGGCTCCAAATCTAAGCAAGAGGGTGAAAACGGGAGCTATGAGGAGAGTGAGCAAGGCGAAGAGGGGAAGACATCACTTGTAAAGCTGGGCTCTGAGGGGCTCGGGCGCATAATCAATGAAGTGAAGTGTGTGTTGTATCTGTGGCGTCGAGTCGGCTTCACAGAAGCCAATCCTATTTTTACAGGGAAGACAGGTCTGTTGCTATGCTCTTTGAGAAGGTCTCCTGCAGCTTGAAAAAGACAGGGAGCATCCACTCAGGGGTCGTATCACACCTCAGGAGTGGACCGAAGGAAACAAGAGCGGTCGAAATGAGGGGAGCTGCCTCTGCTAGGTGACACATTCAATTGATTATTGATGATTTGATCCATTATACACTTAAAGGAACGTGTTGACACCAGCAGAAATAGACTCTGTATTTATTCATTTCTTTTTAGGCAGAGGTGTGAATGCAGTGAGACACAAGCTGTCTGCCAAAAGAAGAGGTGCGCATGAGGAGTGTGTTTTAACTATTTATTAACTATTTCATTATTTACAGTTTAATTATTTACTTCCCAAATTCCAAAATAGGAGAAGTAAATTGTTCGATCAGCATTTTAAAAAGATTGTAATTGAATAAAAGTGACAACAAAATGACATTACTGAGTTTCAGTGAAATTATCTGATCTAAACCCTAAATGCCAGACCATCACTGCAGTGGCTTCTTGTAAGCTTTGTCCCAAAGAAAAGATAACATTTGTCTGTGTTATTTAGTGGTAAACACGCGGATAAATTCATGCTTACATGAACAAAGTTACTGTACAGATAAGATTATCGTTCCCAAACAAGTCAATCAGATTGTCTCCGGGCTGCGTTTTTTATGTCGTCTTGTCCAGATGTCGTCTATTAGACATCAGATTAAGAAGAGTGGTGTTGGATTAGCCAATCCAGAGCCAGAATCATCTTAGACTAGATTATAATATATGGACATCTGGGTCGCTGCAATGGCTCTGCTCAAGCAAAATAACATTAAGTCAGTGTTACACAGCTAGACAGTACACAGACTGTAATCAGCAGCCAGGCAGAAGGAGGATGACAGCATTAGGACATAGATGGATGAGAAATCCTTCGGTTTTACAACTTCCCAATCACAGTATGGCGACAGACTGCACAACAAAAGCAGTGCTGCTCCTAACTGTCCATATAAAGTCAAAATTACAAGGCAAAATAGGAGGTGTGTGTGTGTGTGTGTGTGTGTGTCATCTGGTTGTACAAAGCCCAGAAACTCTGAGCTTGTGTGTGTGTGCATGTGTGTAAAGAAGGTGATCAGGCCTCCAGTGCAGACAGCCCTGTCTGCTAATAATAATGGTTATTTTCTCCTCCTCTCTCTCTCTCTCTCTCTCTCTCTGCTCAGCGTTTGTGCCCAGGCCTCCTGGCAGATAGATGTGCACAGATTACACCTTCTAATTGTTTCTAGCGTGGGTCTGCCGCTGTAGTTCAATGTAGTTTAGTGCTGTGTAGACTGGTTTTTATGTAGTGTGGATTTGTAATAATGATGGTAATGACTGTGGAATGGTATGTTTGTAGTATGGCAGTGAGGTGTGCTAAAGCGTGTAAAGTATAAGTGGTCAGGAGAGACTCAACAGAAAGAATACATTGCTCACAATTATACAATAATTTGTATTATTATTATTATCATTTCTTAATATATTTGTTATTTATGTTGACTGATTGAAAAATGTAACAAATATTTAATGTTAGACACAGAGTTAGCTGAGACTGGTAATGACTAAAAGCTGAAATATAACCTATATACCTACACCTACCATATACGGTCCTGATATTTGAGAGTTATTTAACATAAATCCCTAACGTAAACATTTTTGAGAATCAAAGACTTGTTAAATGTGCTGAGCAGGAAATGTTACAAGTGAAAAATCTCCGGTCAACAAACTATGTGATGCCAACACTGTTTGTAAATGACCTCATGTGTTCGGTGTTTCTGCATAGACATACAATATGTGCCGATACCAATATATTTGTGATAAGCTAATATTAGCAATATATCAGCCATGCTTAGACTCTAATAGGGAGAAGCAACAAAGTTCATACTACCACCGGAGAAATGTTGTTTAATTTAGAAAAGGTACAGCATCTTCCAGCGTATCACTTTTTAAGGGATTTAAGTCAGTTGACACTAGGATGGGTACAAGAACTTAAAATACATTTAAAATGCAGTTGGCAAAATTATGATTTAAATCAAAAAATAAGTGAACAAGATTATGAATCTGACAATCTGGACATTCAACGCCAACTTTCAGTACTTGTCAGTTTTTGATATTCTGTGCTACAGACACATTTCAGTCGGTACCAAAACATATGGAGGTTCAATCCCCAGCCTTAGTTAACACACACACATATATATCAACACAAACATGTTAGCTTTGTTTACTACCTCTGTGTGTTTTTAAAGCTTCAGGAGTAGAATACTCTGCATATGAATGAATCAAGCTGAACAAATACCTGACACAACCCATATGATGACTGATGAAGTTGTTAATGTGTGACATTATTGGAGGTGACAGTGTGATCTGGTCTCTGGATGATGATGATGCAGTGGGCCTGGCCGTGGGAAGGCATCTCTATCTCAGCCGTTTGCATCAATGGCTTTTCTGTCTCTCCGACAATCTGGAGAGAAGCAAAAGAAAACGATCTGAAAATGAAATATGACATGTCATTTTTTTGTGTTTGCGGCACATTTCGCAAAGGGTCCCGCGATGCCCATCTGCAGGAAAATGACGCCTGCACGCACGCACACACGTACGCACACAGTGTGTCTGCTGTATGTCATTTGTGCATACAGTATGTGTGTGACAGTCCGCCTCTCCCTGTGAAAGTGTATCTATGTGAGTGTGTGATCCTAGTTGCATTTGTCACTCTTTTTTCCTGGGGTGTGTGTGTGTGTCATGTCTGATTAAAGTTAACCCCTGTGAGGCAGCTGGTGCACCCCTCCGCTGTATCCCCCCCCCCAATCTCTCCTTCCCCCCGCCCTCCACTCCTCCACCCTTCTATCACTCCATCCCTGTTCTCCTTCCTCCTGGCACTCTGACAGCACAGGAGAATATGCTCCCTCAAGGTCCCACCCTCCCTTTCTGGCTCCCGCGGGTGGCGTTTCCTTGGAAACAGTGTCAGAGTTGACTGGGTGGGTGCAGATAGATGGCTGCCCTTTATCGGACTACACCACTGGTCCATTAAAAGCAACCAGACTGGACCTGTGAGCACACTCGCACCCCTCTGTTCTCACCCCGAATGGACCGTTCCACCTGACACGCGTGAATATTAGCTCGACCCAGGCTGAGGGTGTGTGTGTGTGTGTGTGTATTGAATGTCTGTGTTTATTGCTGCCTGTGTGCAGTGTGTTTATGTGTATGTGTGTGTGTGATTGATCGGAAATATCTCACTGAACTGGACATATTTGGGGAGAAAATCTGTGCAAGTGTCTTCCTTCCTCTGTGTCCTTGGGAGAGAAACAAAATGGAGACTGGTCTTTTCTCTGCTTTGTCTCCCTCCTCTCAAAATGATGTAGCAAAGAAACCCAGATCCCTCCACAGCTAGCTCTTGTGAGAGTGAATTTGATCCCTCATTTTAAACAACTGTATTACACTTCCAGATATAGGACTACAGTAATTGTCTGTTGAATTATTTAAATGCAAACAGCTGCAATTGGTGTTGAGGCCACACATCAGCAGGGAGCCGCATGAACAAACCAAACCAAAATTTCTTAATTTAAATGGGAGCTGTTACAAACACCTCATTGTTGGATGTGGCTATAATTGCTGGCAATATTAAAGCAATCTACCATACAGTAGATATTGAAAAATACATATTGTATGAGCTTCATTTTAGTGTGAACACAACAGTGTTGTTACATGATTTAACACAAACAAACTCTAAACACATTCAGACACAGTAAATGCTGCATGTTTAAGTGAACAGATAAATGTGGAGTGTGACTATTAAAATTGAAATTTATACTTTTTGAAGTATGATACAAAAACTGTGTTATAGATCAGACTACAGTAGTTGCATCATTAGTGGAAAACACAGTGTTTTACTACTCTTCATGTCAACTTCACAAGCTTTTCCAGCTGTAAAACTATAATGACTCTCATGTTCGTCAAAACTGCTGTGATCGCTTGTCAGTAAACAGTAGAAAAATAACAAAAATGACGACAAAACATTCCTCATGTTTACTAGGATGTGCTTGTTCTCCCACTAGCATTACTGCTTTGTCAGAAATGAATCACTGCCCTGCAGTGGGAACAAGGTCAATGATGGCGTCATATCGTGAATGTTTTATTATTTATTATTTAGCATATTATGTGTCATCATTATTTTTTAATGTATGTGGCTTTTCCAAACACTCACACAGGAAGTTTATTTTACAATATTGTTTTGGCTGATTTTAAGGAATACACACAGTAGTTTCAGTTTTACTAAGGTCCAGAAGTCCTAGCTATCAGTGGAGGGTTTGTGTGTTTTTCCATATCTTTTATGATATAGATGAATCTCACATGTACTGTGTAAAGTAAAAGTCCATCCACATTAATGTTAACTCTTCCTTAATAGCTACTCTAGCAAATGTTTGACATCTTATCAAAATATCCAGACAATTTTGAGCCAGATACAGTTCTTGGCTGGCGAATACATTTCGGAGAGAGTGTATGTAATCATGAGTAAACATCTGCATATGGACACGTGTGTGTGTGTGTGTGTGTGTGTGTGTGTTTGCATATGTGTGGTTAAATGTGTTTTTGCCATAGTCAACATATGAGAGAGTAGTGACAGGAAATGTATTCGTTTTTATGGACAGTTGTACATGTACAGATCTAACCAGCTTGTGTATATTTATGTTTATACACAGCAATGTTGACCTCTGCTTGCAAAGTACTGCACATTCAAGACTGCAACTGCCGAATCGTCTCACTTAAACATCTAGACAGTGGACCACGGTCTGTCAGCAGCACACACACACACACACACACACACACACACACACACACGGTATTATGTATTTAAAGTAATTACCTCAGGCCTGATCCAGACTGAGTTTAGTAGCATGTGATAATCCATGTAGGCAGCATATGGGAGGAGGGGAATTAGAAGTCCAGAAGAAAATAAAGAAATTAAAGTGTCCTGGTGGCTGTCTGCAGGTCTGCAGGAGGGAACATTAGGCTTCTCCATGATGACACTCCAAGGGTGGGTTGTTAGGAGTGTGGTGTGTGTGTGTGTGTGTGTCTATAGTGCATGTTTGCATGTGTTAAAGAAGGAGTTGGATGATTTGTAACTGTGATTGGAGATTTTCCATATGCATGCGATGATCATGTGTGTGATCAGCAGCGAGGATGGAGGAAGAGGTGAAGGAGGATGTTGCATGCCAAGTAAATGATTATCAGACAGATGGTGCAATTAATGACATCACTGGAAACAGAGCGTGAGGCTTTATGCTGTAAAAAGGGTCATCATAATATCATCAGAGGAAACCTCAGCCGCTTGATAACGAGAGGATGAAAAAAATCAGCTCCATATTGTCAGAATCACATACTAATTTGGATAACCTCCCCCACAGAGACTTTGTAAATTGATTGAACTGCCACAGAGCCTGTACTTTGGACAAATTCTCATCCAATTTCACCTCCTGTTTTTTTGGCACCAGGATATCTTTTCCTGGTTGATTTGCATCAATAAACCTCAGTAAGCAAGGCATTGTAATGCCTAATTGGGCGGTAATGAGCTGTCGCATTATGCAGAGTGCTGAGGTTCAAGCTTATTAGTTGCTTGGTTGCCCATAACATTTTGCTGTCTTCCCTCTGCTACTTCAGTGTTGCACCATTGTCAATGCAATCTCCCTTTCTCTCTCACCTCCTTTTCTCCCTCTCTGCTTCATCCCTATTCTTCTCAGCCATTTCTCTCAATCTCTCTCCCCCTTTCCCCCTCTCTCTCCCTCTGTCTCTCTCGCTGCTGTTCTAAAAATAGTCTCCTATTATCCAGGAGGCCGGGGCCATGTACAGTGAGGCAGCAATCAGCATGGCGGCCATGCACATCAAGATTCACAATAGCTGTCATTCTGCTAACGCTAGCTAATATAATTCTCTCTACATTACTCAGAGCCCTGCTGGACTCAGCGGAGGGTTATATTCCAGGCTAATCTGAATTAAAGGGCCCCATTTTTTTTAAACAAGTTAATACAATTCCCTGAGGTCCAAAAAAGTCTCTCAAGTGTTTAGCAGAAAATATCTCACAAATCCAGCATTTTTGGGGCCTGTCTAGTCCTTTTGTCTCTCCCTCGGAGATGTTTCAGTGCCTGTCGCTTTAAATGCAGATGTGCCACTGCTCAACACTGCCTCCCGTCCAGAGGCGTGTGCAGAGGCAAGGGACGTTCTACTCTCCCTGGCTACAGTAAACTCTACAGTAAGACTCTGCATGTTTGGGGTGTAAATGTCATACTTACTGTACGTGGTAAGGATTAGCTAGTTAGCGCCGCTTGTTAATCCTTATGACCTACAGGTCTCCTTGGAAAGTTATACATGGGCCTATAGGCAACACCTCCTATGTGGGCCTGAGCAAAGTGATGACCCAGTGGTAACCAGACTTTGTTATCTTCTATAGACACAGGTTTACCGGGCGTTCAGCCTGAAAACAGCACTGCCCTGAAAACGTAAGGGTGAGATGATGAAATATGATTCAGGAAGGCCTGTTTAAATAATAGATCCATGGGTTTGAAGGCATTTCAGATGCCGAAACACTGCAGAGTTGTGTCTAAGACTATGAGGGAGGATTTTACACCTCTGGAAAGTTAATTTGTAAATGGTAAATTTACCATTTGTGAACGTTTGTGAAATAACAATCATTTTATTGCACAGATCGCCAGGTAAACTTTAAAATTACAGTGGTCAAGCTGCAAAGTAATCTACAAGTGTGTTGTCAAATGACAGTGTGTTGCATTGCGTTGTGGCAGAAGTTGAGCCAGGTTCAATGTTTTTGCCGTACTGACGCAGTGGCCTCATTGAAATGAATGAGGGGGGCTGCATTTGTCATGCAGTGCTAGTGTATTTCTGAACACTCCCTCAGTGCTTCAGTAACTGCTAGTAGTAAAACCATATATCCTCCTCAGATTTATTTGGGGTGTATATCTCTCCACTAATTTTAGCAGTGAAGTTCTTGGTGAATACTAAAATGCTATCATGCTAGCTACAAGCAAGTGTGAACTAAAAGTAGTAAATAGCATCACAAAATGTGAAAACTTGTTTTCAGTTTTGTCAATCCAACTTTAAGGACTTTGTACCAATTTAAAAGCTGAGTTGACATCTTCAGCATAAACAATGGCTGGCCATATATCAGGGTAGACTGGCTAGGTGGGCTGTAGGGCTGGACTTTCACCTTTGGGGGCATCTCAATGCGAAACAGAGCCTCTTGTGGCATAAGAAAGGGCTCCAAACCATACAGGTTGTTGAATCACAATGCCGTCTGACACAGGAAACTACAGGAGCAAGGCAGAGATATTCTCCCTTTACATTTTCAGGGTTGGTAGATACACCAGCAACCCCCACTTACATTTATGTGCTCAGGAAATAACAAGTTTTACACAGTATAGGACTTCCTGGTAATATTTTAAATCCTAATTTGACACAAAGATTTTTTTACTCTACCTGCATTGAGGACGCAGGTTAAAACACGACGCTGGACTAATGCTGCATCAGATAATGTTGACAAATGTTAAATAAAATAAAAAAAGGTGAACTAGCTGGATGAAGGGCAGAGTGCTCGTTAGTCAACCAATTCCTCTGTCAGCCAACAAATTGGACATTTCTCTTGGGGCCCCATCCTGCTGCCTCTTGGGGCCTGCAATTAGCACTGTAGGAAGGAGGGTGTTTGTGTGTTAGGGTGGCAGTGGAAGGTGGAGGGGGTGAGGGGTGGTGGGACTGTGTGAAACATTTTCATCTTTCAATCTGAACGCAGTAAGGAAGAAAAACGTGCCCCGAGGCAACTGTTGACGTTGTGTTCAGAGCCACTCTGTGCTGAGCTCCTGCTCAGTATTGTTGTAATGTATTTATATAACGCTGCTAAACGGCGAGACCTGTTCCACATTCATCTACATAAAGCAGGACTGTATTGCCTAAGGGTGGAAACAGACCTGCACACACACACACACACACACACACACACACAGATGAGATCGTTAAGCAAAGCCCTCCCATTGCTACCCCCAACCCCTCAACACACCCTGCATTCACTGTTGATTCCCCTGCTCACTTGTCACTCGTGATTGCCAAAAAGCAAGGCACCATATGCCATTCTGTTTGTAAGTGCGACCACCCCCTGTGTCATCTTAAATACACACACGCATATACACAGGAACACTCAGACACTGACGCACACACCTACATTTAATGAACACCCATACACACACACACAGACACACGCACTCACACTACAGACACAATTTTCCTGTCGCAGTCAAAGACAACGACAAAGTGCAATTCCCCTCAGCAAACGACTCTCAGATGATGAAAGTGAACGTTTTCCGCCTCTGATTTTTGATGTGCAGCGTGGATGTGATCAGAGAGGCCTCACATTGCCACTCTCTCTCTCTCTCTTTTTCTCTTTCTCGGCATTATGCAGTCTGTTCTGTCCCCCCCCTGCTGTAAGGGGAAACACTCACACTAGACAAGAGCAAACAGTTTCCAGCTGCTTGCTAATTCTTGATCTGTTAGTCTGGCTAGCAGGTGTTTTCCAGGGAAATGGTGACTTTTACCTCCAGTGTCAATGGAGGGTCAACTCAGATTTTCCCCCCATCCTGTCACTGTAAATCTTCTGTGTTGCATCTGTGAAATAGTGGATATTTTAACCAATATTTCAGACCTTTCCAGCTTTGTTCCCAGCTGACAGTTTCAGCAGGATGAATCTTTTCACATGTTGACACATTCTAAAACGAGCTATTAAGCTATTAAGAAACATCTGGCTGTGTGAGACTGACTGTCATTATTCTTCATGAACTGGTGGTTCGTCATTATCGCGATGACTGGCTGACTGGCTGACTTGCTGACTGACAGCAGTCACTGATTAACATATTGACTCTAATTGACTGTCTGGCTGGCCATCTAAATGACTGACTTAAGTGGAGACTTACCGACTGGCTGGCTGACCGGCTTACTAACTAACACAGCCACGCGGCCGGTTCACTGACTCACTAATTAACTGACTGACCCACTAAATTCCTGACTCTCTGCTGACTGACTGATTGACTTGCTGTCTGCAGATTGACCAACTGACGGTCGCCCCTGACTCATCTGTCACCGGATGTGTTTTCATCACTGTGGAAAAGGGAAGCCCTGCCCCTGATATCAGCACCACGACTGTCTGACTGACAGGCACATTTCCATTTTTTCCCATTAGCTCTGATATGGAAAGAAATGGGACGAAATGAAGAGATATGAAAAGAGTCTGGGACGAAATAGACTGGTGGCTGTGTGTGTGTGTGTGTGTGTGTGTGTGTGTGTTTATTCAAATGGAAGAGACCAACCATCCAGTCTGTTTCATCCTTATTGACTAACTTCTATCTATCTTGTTGCATTTGTCTATAATGTGCGATCAGTGTAGAGAGGATTCGGAACAAGTTGCTGATATTGAGCTGCTGCCTGATTTGCACATTCAATTTCTTACTCACATCCAGGCTGCGGGTTTTTTTTCCCCCTCAGCCTCGTCTCTCCTTTATCTACATCTGTCCTTCATGAGTCAAATGGACGTCATAGGTGAAATCAATAAGCGATCAGAGCTTTTACCTGAGTTCATTAGGTCAGACAGTTATATACAAATAACAGCTATTCCTAATATTTTAGCACCCCTCTCGTCTATGATTCATCCGTTTTCTAAACCTCTTGTCTTGTTCATGGTTGGAGAAGGCTAGAACCTATCCCAGCATGCATTGGGCACGGACATTTAAAGTTTCCAATTCATCTGACCTGCGTGTCTTCAGATTATGGGAACAAACCATGCGGCCATAGGGGAGGACATACAAACTTACATTCTATTGCAACTATTTTGTATCCGTGATTTACATTCACTGGGAATATTTGTTGGCAGTACAGGAAGTACATGTGACGTTTATATAGTACAGCGAAAAGTAAGGGTGTGGAGCTCAACAAGATTTCAAGTCCCATCTCAGACAAGTCAATATAGACATTTTAATATTTATTTTTTTAAATATTTGTAGTGATTTTAACACACTAGTTTTAGTTACTGAAAAATCTACCTATCTGCAAAAAAATGCTGGCAGTTAACATCTGGCAGATTTAATATTGTTTTGTTTCTGATATGCTGATTGTACTTAATCCTGGCATCTTTATTTTGCTAATGCAGAATAGTTGCTTATAAATTGATCGAGAAGATATTGTATTTGTGAATGTATAAGTGTATGTGTTTGGACACGTGCTTGTGTGCCTGTATGTGTGTATGTGAATGTAACCATGTGTGTGCGTGTGTGTAGTGACTCATAAACCACGGCAATGAAAGCCATCTGTGACAGCTGCTACATAATCAGATTACTACTGCTTCAATTTGGGCATGTTTGTGTGTGTGTGTGTGTGTGTGTGTGTGTGTGTGTTAATGTCTGGTCATTTGGACTGGACCCAGCTCTGGTAGTATTGGTGGGCCTGTCAGCGTATGTGGCCAGAACACATTCATTCAGTCTGATCCTGTTACCACCTCTGTGCTTTAGATAGTCCAAAGACGGGGTCACTGCTCCTGTGTGTGTGTTAGTGTGTGCGTGTGTGTGTACATGTATGCGTACGTTACATGTTTGTAGGTGCAGGCTGGTTCACAGAAGGTATCCGAACCAGAACAGCAGAGCTTAAAAGGAAGCGTAGCGTGTCAGTGTGTCACACAAGCTGTGCTTTTCATATTCTGCTCCATTTAATGCAGGCACACCAGCCTTCTCATCTTTTCCTTTCATCTTTCATTTTCTACATTCCTCCTCTCACTCTCCGGCTCTTGTTGAATTCTCTGAAGCTAATTAATGTTGAAAAGGACATTTTTTAGCAAAGTCCTCCAAATGCTTTTTGGCTCTCCCTTGGGGCCATCTTATCACATCCAGATTCTCATTTTTCATGCATTATTGTAGATTTTTTAAAGTTCTGTCATTTCAGTAACATCATTTCTTTTTTACTGCTGAGTTCAGTATGCGTGTATCCAGACTTACTGTACACACACATATAAATGAATTTTTGTCAGGGTAAAACTCCCGTACCTGCATGTGCAGCGGAAGATTACTTTTTTACACAAAGCTAACGTGCATGCATCGATGATTGATCAATGCACACTCATTCTCTGCTTTTCTTTGGGAAACCTACAGTATAACACAAGGTCATCAACAGTGCATTATGAATGTTAGGGGCTCAGTACCTTTCTTTAAAGCGCCTCAGCATTGTTGCAGGGCATCATAGATTTAATTCCATCTACCTTCCAGCTGCCATGTGTGACCTGGAATACACCCTGCTGTCGGAAACTGAAATTGAACCAGTGACCTCAGTCAAACTATATTTCTAGGCCAGCTGGTTGCCCCTGTGTGTGTTTTACCCCTGTGTGTGTCTCCAGTGTGGTTATTATGTCCACCACAAGGGCATTTTGTCACCCCCCAGCTGGTCTTATCAGAGTCTTGCAGAGCTACGTGGCGTTGGAAAGGTCATCCACTCCACAGGAGGCAGCATCCACACTGCAGACTCCCCACAGTGCTGTTTGCTCTGTCTCTTCGACTCCTCGCAGGCCTCTAAAAATGGTGTGGACCCTCTTTCTTAGTTTTTTGGGTTTTTCTGTGTGTTTTCACAAGTGAGGTCGAGGTCAGAGATCGATGTCACAGTCTCGGGGCCGCCATGACATTTCCTCTTCTTTATTTCAGTCACTGAGCAAGACGCGGAGACAAGAGAGTGAGTAAGACAGACAGAGAGGAAGGATTGCACAGAATGTCCTCAACTTCCTCATTATCTCCTTGGCTGCTTATGCCCTCATGTAGAGCTGGCTCACTCTGCTTCATTACTGTAAGGAGACTATCTTAAGGGAGGAATGGCAGGCTTCCAGTTGGCTCTATCAACCTGTCAATCACTCCGGTCTAATCTTAGCTCTGCCCCTCAGTGCTGCCCATCATTTCCTGGCACTGTGAAGCAGCAAGCAGATTCTGTGTGCCTAATTCCCCTGAAATAGATAAGGACTTTAATGGATGGCCTACTCAATTATGCAATGATGTTGTGTTGTCTTGTACCTTGTTGTTTGCTGTGGTGCTCCATACTGCGCCACTCCGGTCTGTCCTGTTGTATCTTTCCATTTTTTGCCTCTTCTCTTCTGCAAACATACATCAACTCAACCGCTTCAATGTATGTTTTAGACAAAATAAGTAACATTCACTACTGAGCTGCAGCCGACTTCCAAGACGTTATTGTGCATTGAAAAGCTGCACGAAATAGCCACCTTCAGGGACATACACTGCACAATACACATATGATGATGAATGCTGTTGAATAGCTTCTTGCAATCACACACACATACACATCTGCACACACACACACACACACACACACACACACTGCTCTGCCACTCTGCCCGTCATTCTCTGCTGTTGTCACAGTAACCATCTCACCTTCCCTTTACAGTCCCGCCCTAATGAGACCACTGGAGGACAGAGAGAGAGAGAGAGAGTAGCAAGGGGGTGGAAGAGAGATGCAGACACAGAGAAAAGCAGAGATATATCACAGGGAAGATAGGCAGCATGGAGGCAGAATTGCCATTGTCTTGTATCTGCTCTTTGCACACAAGACACCCTCTCTGCCGACTTGCCAGGATCCTTCGAGAAACAAAAGCCACTGCCCTGCCAGCAACATCCGCTGATTACACCGTGTGCCCGTGACCACACCACAAGTTCAGTTTGCTGCCTGGGCATTTCCATATAAATCCAATAACATTATCGTTAATAGATAATTACCCTGCACTGCATGATTTGTGACCGCAAACACAGATTAAAATTCAATTAAAGGCAAAAGTGTGCGCGGGTGCTGCCGGTCCTGCTTTGCTGAGTGGCTCCATTTAAACCCGATGAATCACATTCAGTGATTATATCTAATGTTCGCGTGCGTCATCAGACTGAAAATGTGCATTAAAACTGAGTTTTCATATCATGATAATATTATATGACTGTGATCAAGGTTGATAAACAAGTAGATACAGCATGTAGATATAAAGAGAAAGAGGGAACAAGGCAGAGCAGACCAGCAGTATGATGTTTAACATCTGTTCCTTTATGTACTTTTAAAGTCTCTCCGTCTGCTGCGGTACCATGAAGGGCCTAAGCAAAGTGAACGAGGCCCCTGGGCTCGGCACAGATTGGCAATTATACACCTCAACATTTCAGGGGACCTTTAGTGGTTCAGACCTGAGTATTTCATCTGGGAAAACACATCTGCCAAATGTTAATAGGCAGGCCTCTTGGATTGGAATATGAGTGTGTGCAACAGGTTAAGAGGCTCTCGGTTGAATGCGTAAAGTGAGTGTGCTCGTCAGGGAACAAATATAAGGTGTGTAAGGATGTGCATAGTCTTGTTAAATAGGTGTGTGTGCCTTAATTGTCTGTGTATATGTATTTAATGTTTTAAGACTTGGAACTACCTGTACATTTTTATTGGTGTTTTATTGGTTGTTATTGGCGATCAGCCCAGGTTCAATCGAGGCACATTTACATGGAGTACTAATTGTTTGTGTCATTAGTTAGCATCTCACTGGGACAGTCATTAACTGAGAGTTTCTAAATCAGTCAGATGGTGTCACATTTAACCTGCACAATGTTCCAGGGCTTCACTAGCACCTAAAGGCTCTACACACACATGGCCCACGCACAAAGGTGTTTTCACTTATATCGCCTGTGGAGCTGCAATGACTAGTCGATTAATCGATTAGTTGATGGAAAGAAAATTAATTGACAACTATTTTGATAACTGATTAATTGTTTCAGTCATTTTTCAAGCAAAAATGTCAAACATTTGCTGGTTCCAGCTTCTTAAATGTAAAGATTTGCAGCTTTTGTTGTCATTTATGACAGTAAATGAAGAGTCTTTGGGTTTAGGACTGTTGGTTGGACAAAAGAAGCAGTTCAAAGATGTCACTTTGGGCTCTGGGAAATTGTGAAAAGCATTTTTCACAATTCTTTTTACATTTTATAGACTAAACCATTAATCGATTGATCGTGAAAATAACCGGCAGTTTCATTAATTCTTTTTATTAATAATGACAATAATTGTTAGTTGCAGCCCTGATTAGACCTCTCAGGAATGTACAGGTGTGTACAGACTGTGCTTGACTTACCTTTGTTGCACCTGTTAGGGCGGGAAAACTTACACCTTAAGCATTCTTATTGGTACATGATAATCTCACATAATTCCATCGTAGCTCCGCCCAACTTCACCTTGGGCAGAGGTTTAAGCAGCCAGAATAAATTAAAATACCAGCGGTCATGCAGTGCCTTTAAAGGTTTGTTCATTTTTGGCTCACTTGTGCTGTCTTTATCAAGGAATTAGCTGCTTTTAATTCACTCAGTTCCTATTTCTAAAGGCCTGGTCACATCAGAAAGTGGAAAAGCAAAGATCCTAATAGGTGGTGCTAGGAGCTTGGTGACACAGTGAGTACTCGCAGGGCTATTAGGAGAACAAATGTAGTTGGAGACGTAATTACTAACAAGCTACCCAGCCAGGAACATGCTAGTGCTAGTCAGTCATAGTAGCTCTTACAGCTAGCTGGCGTGCTAACTGTCAGTCAAAATTAGCTTGGTTGCTAACAGGTCAGTAAGTTATTTGTATGTATGTTCATTCAGGAGACATATTTGTGTCATTCATGCCTGTCTCACAATTTTCTGCAAACTGTGCCTCTTTGTTGCAGCAGGATAGGGTTATATAGAAGTAAAGATAATAGACTATGATAGTGTTGTCTGTTTTGGACTTTCCACTCTCCTTCAAAGGTCAGCACTGTCAAGATGGTTTGCTGTTGGCAAGCTGCGCAAATTTGCATGTCAAAGTTCACCAAAGTTTAACTTGGCGCGAAAGATTTGCGTGGATTAACTTCACCCTCACAAACTAATTTGCTGGTCTCTCCGATTCCATGAAAATGAATTGATTTCTCAGTTTTAAATGCCGGTATAACCGGGCCTTAATGAATTGTGGTGCAGCAATGCAGCAAGCTCATTTATTCTCTGGGACAGTGACTACAATCTCTGGAACAGGCAAATCCTGCACGTCATGGGTTTACTCCAAAAATCAAGTCTCCAGGTTTCTGTATATATGTGATCATCAGATCAAATCAAAGGTTATGCAAAAGCGGCTCAGCTGTGCGTTGGCTGCCTATGTTTCACTTTCTAAATATAGCGTTTGAAAATGTAGTAAAGTCACTCCACACGTGGTACTTAAATTCATTTAATGAATAATAACCTGTCTCAGTTTTCACACCTACACATACTCCAATATATGTAGATAGACATCTTACATTCTCATGTTACAGACACATGGTTGTATTATTGACTTTAAATCATTTGTCTCTTCATCTCCACAACCACAGAGTAATTTGCACAGACAGCACACATACAACACAACACACACATTCACATCATCTGCGTGATGAATGATGAATACACTGACATTGCTCCAGCCCTTACAGTCGTCACCCTGTGATACTGTTTGCTCCCAATCAACTTCCCTTGTCAATATTTACTATCGTCTGCCTCCGCCGTTTCATCAGCTGCCTTTGCTGTGCTCTCGTTTCTCACCGTCAACTTAATTAGTCACATCTCTCGGTTTAATTACATCAAGTGGAAGGAAGTTGCAATCTCAAGTAGATCAAATTAAGCCCTATGCAAATCCTGGAGTGTCTCGTTCCCGGTCTCTGTGGCAACAATGTCTCTATCTCCCTTATTTCTGTTGGGAGGACTGACGTGAGGCTTGTCATCAGTTGCTAAATGAAATCTTACACTGGAAATCACCCCTATTAGGCTGGTTAAGTGGTTGACTGTCTGTTTAGGTTCCCAGTGAGAAGTGACTAATCTCCCGTGTGTGTGAGAGAGAGAAACACACACAGAGAGAGGGGGAAAGACAAGAGAAAGGGACAAGACATCAGCTTGATTGTTGAGGCAAAAAGTCATACTTAATTTAGATAATCTGATGTTGACACTCGACCCACAGTATACTATCATAATCAACCTCATCATCATGATGCATTACTAAATGTATACTGATTTTCAGACTATTCTCTTAATATTGTAAAAGGAGCACAATATTTTTTTTTAAATCTGAATTTGAGTTGGTCTTTGTTTGAGGCGAGAAGCAGGATGAGGTTTAGAGTTACTCTAAGGTCATCTAGGTATCAAAACTGGTCTATCAAAATAAAGTGAAACCAGTCTGCACTCTTCATTGTTAGCAATCTGTTGGTCAAAATCTACACTTGCTTCATGTGACATCAATATAAATTAAAAGCCCCATAGAAGAGGACCTCTTTTAATATTCTAAGCAACCTTTTAACTAGTTTTTCTGATGGCACTGAAACTCCAACAAAACAAAGTCCTGAATCTGTCACAGAACTTTTTTTTTTACCCTGAAGTGTGAAATCGTGACCGGAGCAAGCCAGTGTAACGTGACCTTTGCTTCATGTACACCATCCCAGAAAGCAGCCTTTAATTAATATGCCTTGGCGAATGAAAACTGTGACCTTGTGGCGTGTGGGTTTCTCTCACCAGTCCCATCCACTCCATCATTAAAATTCCAGCCAGGGTCTTCTTTCTACCTCATGAGCCCCTGCCCTTCCCCTCTCTCGCTCTCTCCCTTCCCATTCTTCTGTCCTTTCTCCACACACATGAGAAATGCATAAACCATGTGATACCGGCAGAGAGCACACACAGCCTTGCCTGACAGTTATGAGAGGATAAAAGTGAATTTGGGAAGGGCAGCTGCTATGAGGATCCTTCCTAGCCATCATCCATGCCACGCTGTACTGCATCTTAAAAAGTTTCATGACAAAGCCAGGGTATGCTGAGGATGATGCTTTTAATTGCTCTTTTAAATTATGTCACTTTTATTTTATTCATTCATTGTTACTAATGGCATTTTACATAAGGCTGTGTGACTTATCTCACCTGCACAATGTGATGTTTGGACTTAACTTCTTACATTCACTGTGGAAATAAAGAAAACTGACATATACAAGTAAAACCCCAAACATGAAGAATTTAAATCTAAACAAATCCAAATATCAGAAGGCTCCTGTGCAGTAATTATTCTGGATTGCTTTCATTTACCTTGCTTATAAGGGACTATGCCATGTAAAGGATTTGTAAATTTACATGTATGGTGCTTTAATCTGCTACACATGCTTTGCATTAACATTTTAATTTATTCCTTATTCATTTGTAGAGGCTGTTGTTTTGTGTTTTGGTGGACATGTGGTCCCTTATAATCCCATCCCACGAAACAACTGGCCATTGTTCACTGGTAACCTGGATGATCCCCAATATTAAATAATGCATTATGAGGCCAGCTGTACAAAAACTCCTCAGGGGGCCGGCTGTATCTCGGTGTACCACACATAACACCAGAGACGTAGTGGAGGGTAAAGCTGGCTAAACTCAGTTTATACATCCTTAATGACAAAAACAAATCAGCAACAGTGACAGACATAACAATCATAACAGTAACGATCTAAATCCTCATTATCATGGTCAACATTTACATAAACTTTTCCTAAACAGTAATTACAAAGTGCATTACAGAATAAAATGATGAACTAAGTACAAGAAGTACAAATTTAGACTAAACAAGAGGTAAATATTAAGATAGAATTGAGAAATTAAACTCTCAGTGACATGAAAATATAAACTTCGGTACAAGATCATTTAATTTATTTCAATGGTCCTACTGTAGCTTTAATATGCAGTATGTTCCCCTATTTATATAAATTAGAATTGACAGTATACACACTTACACAACAGCCAGGGATGCAAAAATACTGAGATCATACATACTGGATACCATTTTTATGCGTAAGATGAGCTGTTTTTGGTTAGAAAAATGATTAATCAATGGACTTGTATTCATATTGGGTAATTTCTACACACATTTCTTAAAAAGTTACTTTTTTATGTCAAAGTTATAAAATAAATGTGCACATGGATGCAAAGAAAGCAGCCACTTTGAAACATAATTGATGGTGAACTATATTATATAGTGTTAATTGATTTATAATAATTGATCATTTTATCTGTGACCATTTTGTTTCAACTAAATCAAACTGACTGTACATATTTTAAAGATGATACATTTTCCATATTCATTTACAGTTAACATGTTGGTCAGTGAATTACATGAAAACAGGATCATCATTTTTATTTTTTTTTTACCTCCTAATCAATGATATCAGTGCATTAAGGAATACTATGATATGTGTATTGAATCTTATTTGGTCTTTCTATGGGAGTATAGTTTAGTCTGAAGGAAAATCCTTTTCCTCTTGTGTAGTAGTGTAGCATTGGTCGACACTAAATGGCTCCATTAACGATCAAATAGAGGTAATTTGTGTCACAATCTGACAGCAGTGACGGGCTGCATCTGGCTGCACCCACTCTGTGTATTCAGATGAGCCAGGAGAGGCTGAGGGAGGGTAGACAAGGAAGGAGGAAGGGAGGCAGACAGAGGAAGAGGAGCGAGAGTGCGCAGCTTTCTCAGACAGCTGGTGATGTGCAGCTGTCTAGGAGGCTGGATTTACTCCCTAAAGTCTGCCCTCAGAGGGAGAGGCGAGAGGGAGAAGAAAAGAGCGAAGCGAAAGAGAAATAAATAGAAATGAAGACTGAAATGGGGACAGAGAAGGAGAGGGATGGAAACTGTGGAACAAAAGGAATTTAGGCAGGCAAAGACGAGGAAAGCAATACAGCTCAGAAACAGATGTAAGTTATTGAGATGGAGGAAGACTGAGAGAGAGACACGAGAGAGGGAGAATGATGGGAAAGATCATCATCATCAGATAAACAACAGACAGAGATCAAAACTCATCAAATCAACCCTGCAGATCATAATGAATACTTTTAACCTTCGGCACTGTAATGTTTTGAAATTGTATTTCAGTGAATTTACGCTTTGTTACAGAGATTTAGTTATATCAGTGTTCTTATAGTTTTTACTGAGATATTACCAGGATATTACCTCTGTTATTACCATTGAATTAATCCAGTATTACCCTGTTGTTACTGATATATTATCCCTTTATTACATTGTTGTTGCCAAGCTGCTACCTCTTTATGATACTCGTAGTTTTGAAGGCATCATGTCTGTAATAATATATAACACACTGACACACTGAACCATCATTCAAGGATAAATGTATCATTACATGTATGATACGGTAAGTGCATTTGAGACTGAACTCTTATCCTGGACCTCGGAAACAGTAGTTTAAAAAAACAAGGTCCATTAGTAGCTGTTCTGGAGATTTCAATTGTATCACACAATCTTCCTCAGCTGATGGAGTTGCCCAGTTGTCGTGGAAATATAGGAAAGTTGAAATTTCCATTTTTCCATACCACATTAAGGACCTCTCGCACCCATGTTGGCTTAAAAATTGAGATCTAAAGTTCCTCTTTGAGCCTGGAAACAAAAAGCAAGGTCCATTTAGTAGCTCTTTTGATCACATGATCTTCTTCAGCAAACAGATGTAACTTTGTCCTATACTACTGAACAATACATGTAGGTAAATACATTTCAGAACAAAACATTAAAACTGCTTTTGTTTTAGGATTTACTTTAGGTTTCCAGGCCTACGGGTCTATATAGGCTCCTAAATGCTGAATATAAATGTGTCCTCAGTATTTGAGCTTCGTTCTGTCCTTCTGCTGTGTATGCAAGGTTGTGTTTTCTTTGAACTTTGCATGTCAGCGACTCAGTGAAAATGTCTTCCCCAGAAACACCAATTGAAACACTGCGGCCTACATGAAGTCTGATTCTGAATATTACTCTCCACCATGTCACCAGGAACATTTTCTGTGCCTTTGTTGTCAGTAAAGATTTTGATTCTGATCAAAGTGAACATGATATCCTCTCTAGCTCTGAACATAATAGAGGAGTGTGCGAGGTCAGTACCGGCTGGAGATCAGTAGCAGATGCTGCCAAAGAACAGGAACAGTAGCTAGCTGGCTGGCAGGCTGGTATAATAATCAGACTGTCTTCTGCCCATGTGTTCCCCTCAGACTGAACTAATATAGTTTTTGCTGGGTAATGATACTCAGACGCAAGCTCACATTCCCCCGTAATTGATCCTGCCGGCTACCGCCACACACTAACGAGCTAAACGAGGAGGAAAGCCCTCCTAGCAACTGGAGGGTGAGAGAGGAAGAGAGACACAGAGGGAGAAAAAGAGAGAAGAGGGACGGTTTAGACAAGCAAATAAATGCATGTGAGTCAAAATAAGGTAAATGACGGGGAAAAGCGTCTAATACAAAGCAAATGAGATTTTGATCCGTTGCTATGACGGCGGCATGCTGTAAGGAGATCAAAGCAGGTAGTGTAAAATGGTTGAAGAGTGCAGGAGCTGCTTGAGTATTCACTTTCTTTTTTCTCCCTATTCCAGAGAGAATGAGCAGAGAGAGAAAGAGAGAGCAGTGCGGACAGAGCACCAGTGCACGCTACCTCTTTCATCTTTGACAACATCCACGAGGGGATTTGGGCTATTGTGAATTTGGAGTGAAATATTTCAAAGGGCTGTTGGAGTAGAGCTGGTCCTGGGCTTCTTGGCTGGGTTCAGGGTGTGTTTCAGAGAGATGAAACACACCTGGTTCCCAGCCTTTCCTCTGATTAGACGAGGTTTTGTAGTCGATGCCACGGGCACTCACTGATTAATCTGGTCTTTATTTAATGACTGACTGATAGTAACAGATAATATTCTCCAAGCACATTTGTATCTGGCAAAGCCATCAAAAGCAACTCTTTTGTTTTTAAATGAACTTGTCTTTGTTAATCTTTTTTTTTTTTTTTTAAAGGTTAAGCCTTTCATATTTATTCACTTTATTTGTTTTCAGATGCAATGAGGAACAATTTGTATTAATCCGATATTTGAGCAGTTGATCTCAATGTCAAAGGTTGCATTGTTTGGATTTAGCTTAATTAGTGTTGATAGATGTTGAGCACTTGATAATCATGTTTTTCAGCAGAAAATTGCATGATCGATACGCCTATATACTGTATCATCATACGTTATACATGGTCATGTTGTACTCTGATACTGCAGAGTACAAATCTAAACCTCTCTCTCTCCTTCTCTCTCTGTTTCATGCTTTCCTCGTTGCTCTCTTGGATACAGGTAAGTCTTATTGATATTCTGAAGTGAAAAATGTTGATTTGGTGTCCACAGAAGGGGCTAATATCTGCACATTGTGAGAACTGCACTGGTGGTTCTCCCTTGGCTTTTAATCAATATCTCTCAGATATACACTGCTAATACTGTAGCAAATGAGGGGAAAGAGACAAACGAGCTAAACTCAGCAAAGCGTAAACAATGCCCGTTTTGAAAGAGTGGGTGCAGGAGAAAGGCCCTGTCTGTGTTAATGTATTTGTGTGTTTTTCTCCGCATGTGTGTGTGTATGCAAGCAATTGCGTGCATGCGCCTACTGTTGTCTGCCGAAACGGAGATGGAAGCTGCTGAATATTCATGGCGTCTGTGCTCGGTTGGGGCCGAGAGATAAGACGTTTATGTTCTGGCAGCCGGGGAGGGAAAGAGGGTTTGTGTGTGTGTGTGTGTGTGTGTGTGTGTGTGTGTGTGTGTGTGAATGGGGGGTGGAGGGATGAGGCCAATGGGCGCAGCGGAGATGTGTCGACATCAGTGGTTTAATGGTTTGAATCTAACTTGGGCCAATTAAAAGGCATGCCGCGTGCACCGGGGTGGGCTCCCATTCATTTCGGGGGAAATTGAGGTTGAAATGAGCCATTGTCGGGCCACGTGGCCACTGTGCATACTGAGCGGCAGGCCTGCAGTGGCTCTCCAAAACGGTGGATAGAGGACAGAGGAGAGTCTTTGACTGTTGACAAGGAGAGGCAGTGTGTGCTTTGAGAACGAGAGGAAGGAGAGAGGAAGGGATGCGCACAGAGAGACAGGAGAGAGGGATGGAGACAGATGCGGAGAAACAGAGGGAAAGAGGAAGAAGTAGGGAGAGAATGACAAGAGGCCGGAGAAGAAGGCACGGAAAGAATGACACGTATATAAGAAAAATAAGAGAGAAATGGATAAAGAAAGTAGAAAGAGGCATAGATGATGAAAGAGGAGGGCGATATAAGAGATGTAAGGAGACAGGGAGAAAGAGACAGAAGAAAACAACGTACACTGATATCAAAAGAAAAAGGGAGACCAGAGACAGAGAGCAGAAAGAGAGAACCATATGGATGCATAGATTCAGAGCTTTCACAGGGCTGTGGATGGGGGTTGCCTGGCTGGTTGGTACAGTAACAGTAGCTCTTGCCCTCCTGACGTCAGCTGGACAGCACACTGTGGAAGTGCTGACTGAGCCCTGGGCACACACACACACACACACAAGAGAGAGAGAAAATGCCTGCCAAGACGATGCCTGAAAATTGTACATCACAGCATATCAAGCAAATGTGTGTGTGCGCGTGTTTGTGTGTCATAGACGAGGAGCTCCAAAATAACAGATGCCCTATCAGATCCCATACCCAGATAGCGCAATTCCTGTCTATGCCGTCACTCTCTATCTTCAGCGGTTTACAGCATCGTTCCCAGATGAGCGCGTGTCTCCGACTGCTAACAAGCCCCTTGTCAAATAAAACAACCTAACATTTTTTCATCATCATGAGTCCTCAGCATCCAAATCCAGATTTGAGCTGCCAGAGTCGATTATGTCACAACACTGTCCAATCGAGAAACAGATCCACACTGCTCGGTGTGTATCACTTCCTGTTTTGCTGCCCCCCCTCCCTTGTCCGCCCGCGTGATTGGATGATAGCGCGTGTCCCTTAAAGGCTCAGAGCCATTGCGGCTGTGGAAGGAGTCTACATGCGACCTTTGGTTAATGTCAGACGTCACACACTTTTATGTCACCCCCGGATGACAACGTGACATGACAGGAATCTTTAGTGACTTTTTTTTTTTCCCGGAGTGTGTGTGGTCTCCTTCACAGAGGAATACAGGGCCTCATCAAGGATATTTCAGAGCAGTGGGGCAACATTAATTATCCTTGTGAGTGGTCTTGATGGAAGAAGGGAAGTCGTAGAAAAGCGGCAGTGACTGTGTTCTTATATGAGTGTGTGTGTGTGTGTGTGTGACCCTGAGGACTACCATAGAGAGCACTGACAGAGGACAGGGGAGGCATCTAGGGTGATTTCATCTCCACTGCAGGACACACACATCAGTTTGAACTTCCAGCATCTCAGAGGTTTTTGTTTTTCTTCTTTTTGATATGCATCTCTTTGACGAAAGCCTACCAGATACAAAGCACTTTACTCGGAGTACAAAGAAAGGCCCCTCTATTACTGCAGTGGCACAGCTTTTGAGTGTGTTTGGTGAGCAAAATGGACTCAGCGAAGTCTACAGAAGTTCACAGAAGAAAAACAGCATTAATATTTCAAACCTGAAAACTTTGAGAGAAGAGATTGAGGGCAGGAGGAGCAGACGTGACACAAGAGGGAGTGAAAAAGGTGGATATGATATCAGAACTGAACATCACTTAGGAATTCGTTCATGTTATTATAACAGTTGTCTTGTAGAAAGATGGATGACAGAGCTTACTGAGACATTATTATACCTTTGTATAATGGAACATTTTCTCTTTCAAATTTTAACGTACAAAATTATTATGTGCAGACCTTTAATGGAAGCTTTTATAGTATCATGGCTAATTTCTGCAAAACTGACAATATTAGCACATTTAGCTTGGCTGTCAGTGAAGTAATGAACATTTTACGAAAGGAGCAATTTGCTTGTCGCATACTGTGATGGTGTCATCTGCAGGTTTGTCAGCAATCTTATCAGACATCACACAGACTTTTCCTGTCTGAATCTCGAGCTATGAGAGAGGGCAGGTCCAGCCCCCATGAAGGAAGTCATAGCTGTAAGTGGGCATGTTTGCAGTTCATGGGGACTTGATCCAACATATTGTACAGTATGTGTGCCATCTGTTTCCTGGAGCTCTGATACTCCTGCCCTTCTCGTCTATTCCCTTTCTTCCTTTCTTTGCATTCTCTGACTTGCTCTTTCTCTCTTTGTTGTCTTCCTCTCTCTGCAAACACTGACTTTTATTAGCACCCTCATATAACACACACACACACACACACACACACACACATACACACACACACACACGCACACACCATGTTTTCCTCTCCCTAACGTCCATGTGACCTGCTCTTACAGGTAAATTAGGGCCTGGGGCGAGTGTGTAATCCAGAAGAAGTTTCTGACCCTTTTACATGCTTCATTGAGACATTTCCAATGAAGAACAACAGGGCTGCATTGTGAAATGGGTTTTATTGTTGCTCCTGTTGCTTAATATCGAAGCACAGACCTGATCACTTCGCCGGGGGCCATATCTGTCAGAAGTGTGATATGCAGTTATTTCAAGTTGCCATGTACTGTAGGCCAGGTTTAGCCTAGATTCTTAACAGGAGCATTCCTCTTGTTTCACTCTGTTGTTGATCTATAATATTATGCAAAGATTTTTTAATGAATGACACAGCATTTTGTATCGCTTTATTGCGTCTTTTTGGTACAGATAAAAAAAAAAAGCAGGAACAAAAACTATGTAATTTGCATCACAGAGTTGTATCTTTCATTGTGATAAACCTGCAAACCGGCCTAGATGCAACTTCTGTTTAGAAAATCTTGCTTAAAAATCTTTTATTAGCTGTACGGCTAAATGCAAAATAATATTAGCACAGTTTTGCATCGCAGCTAGTACGTTGTGATCTTAACTGGGTTGCATATATGCTGACCTTTTCCAAAAGCTTTTAAAAGGGCAGCCATCAATAATGCTATATTCTCCAATCTCAGCTTAATTTATGACAAATGGCATCAATACTTTTGATAGCATGTCTTTTCTCAGTGAAACAATCGATAGATAGATTTATATCCTGTTCTTTAGGCTACTTTATGGCACTTAGGCAAAGATGTAGAGGAGGGTAAAACCACCACAACTTCAAATTAGTTTTGTTTACCTCGTCGTGTTACAGAGACTGTGTTACACACAGTTTAAGTGTGACTATGTTTGTGTTGACCAGTGACTGGGATACACAGTGTATCCACCCATGAGTTGCTGTTACGCCACGGCTCCGAGACAGGACAGCATCTCACTCACTGAAGACTCAAGCTATTTTCCATTCATATCTTTCTCTGACATGGATTTGAAAATAATTGAAGATTGTGTCAGAGATTGTGTTGTGTATTGCAGGAGATTGACCCACAGCTTGACACTGGAGATATTTGAGCAGTGTGTGTGGACGGATCGATGGTATTGTGGTATTGTTGTAGCTTAGGGCGGACTTGCTGGGTATGACATTGTGTGTGTGTGTGTGTGTGTGTGTGTGTGTCTGTATAGACCAAGATGTCTGCAAGCCGAATGCTTCTGCATTTGACAGGCGGGCTTAACAGGTATGTTTTCATTAAGTCTGGAGCAGAGATGGCTCGAGACGTCACAGGGTGGAAACATTACTGATTTTTTTTAAAAAGCATGGTGGATATCTACCAATTTTCCAATATGAATAGAATACTGTAAATGTAAGATATTAATTTATTTATTTATACATTTAAAGTTATAATAGGCCTTTTTCTCAGCAGACACTTTGAATTGTCACAGTAGGAAAAGCACAGGTGTTACTAATAACATTAACGATGGCTTCGTTCGATTCAAGTGTCCCAGTAAGTCATGACAGTGTGACAGAGAGTCAGCATGCACCAGGACCAGGACCCTGAAACTGAAGCAGCTAAAAGGAATTCTCTATCATTACTTTTATTATTTACAGCTGTGGTTTTCCTACTGTGACATGTAAAAACATCTTCCATGAAAAAGGCCTATCGTTAAGACTTTCGTTGAACAGTATCAATTTTTGATATTATTTATGGCCGACAGTTCATTGACAAAGGTGTCGCCAAACCAACAGGACTGACATCTTAAGGATTATAACTTTATTGCATTTTGATGTAGCAAGATGGTATTGCACATGTATATAATAGCCTAAATCTGTGAATTCAGAAAAACAATGGTTTGCATCTAACCTATAGAAACATATGACCACTATGGTGTGAAGCACACAGCTTAGGTTTTCATGCAGTCTTAAAATGCTTGCTGCATATCATGTTATTATTACACTGAAAATACAATTGTGGTCAGAAGCTGAGATTTCACAGAAGCAGTATAGCTTACTCTGCACAGCTACATCTTGTATAAATCGCTAATGTGGATTCCTTTCCGAAAAATGCTCAATGAGATGGATTAGAGGGTCAAGATCTTGGCATCGCTTGTCTCCTCTGGCAACGGGTAAGGGCTGAAGTCCTGTCTCATTAGCGCATTTTTTTACCCTTGCTACCCTGCACCCTTGCAGTTGATATAATGACACTGAGCGCTTCAGTTGTGTCATTGTAAAAGGTGTCAGCAGTTCTCAGTCGTGATATTAATGTACAGTAGCTGCTGGACAAAACACACATTTTTCCTTGTGGTTTGTTGCTCATGTGTTTGTTTGTGTACGTTTTTTGTATCTACAGTATGTGCCTTGAGTGTTTATAGTGTGTGCTTGCATGTCTGTGTGTAACACTGCAGCACATCCAGGTGCAGTCTGTCTTTATTACGCTGTATGTGTATATCAGTATGTCATAGTATGTGTGCTTTAGCCTGTGCAGAGCAACCGAAGGAATCGATTATTGAGGGGGCCTGACAGCTCTGCTCGCCGGATGCAGTAGAATACATACTGTAACAAGGGAGCGCCATCAGTTGCCCTGACAACACCAGTGCCTGTCAACACCTCCGTCTTAATAGTGACAAATTGTACTTATTACATCAGCGTTAATTCCCCCCGATCTCCCTCAGATGAAGATACTTAGCCCCGCGCTGATCAAATTGTGTCAGCATAATTACTGGGAACAGAACCCTATTAAAAACCAGGGCCTCAGACGCACTGTCCAGACTCATCCACAGGCCTATCACTCAACATGCATCTCTGCGTAGGAAGTAAAGGGGGGGGTTAGAGGGTAGAGGAAGGCAGGGAGATGGGAAAATGAGGGGGATGAGGAAGGAGGGAGGGAGAACGTTATTCTGAGGCAGTTGTATGCACAAAGACTGCCGGAGTCGTCCACCTTTAACATTTTTTTGACTGACGCATCCTCGAGAGAAAAGGGTAACTGAAGGATGTTCAACCAACGTATTAAAACTTTCTTAACCAAAAGCCACAACAATAAGTAGAGGCGAAGACTGGATATGTCCTTACATCAGCAAGAAATAATAATAATTAATTACAAAACTGCAAATGTTTCTGCTGAAGATCTCTAAAGCAGCTATAATCGATATTTTTATATTAACATGACTACTACCAACAACGACTACTTGTATGTTATCACCCAACTCTTACCCTCAGCTCTGCAGAGCGTTTTAGCGTCTTTCAGCTCATTGTTTTGGTTTTGAGATCTGCAACTTTAATGTTTTGGTTCATTCTTGCCACTTCTTGTTTTCAGCTCCAGCAGGCAGCTGTTTTCAGGGAAAAAGCTCATAGAACGCAAGAAAATCGTGGAGCATTTAGCAGCTAAAGAGCCAGATATTTCTCTCAGGAGTTGGTGGAGACCAAAAACAGAGCTAAAAGGAGAGTGAAAATTGGACTTCTATTTGCCAGGGGAAACAGAAACACGACTCCAAATTAATGATAAATGTTGCTCCGTAACTGCTGGATGTGTAAGATATGAGAAGGTTGTGTCAGCATTGTGTTTACAGCTTGTTTTTGCAGCTTGCAGCTATTAGTGTAAGCATTGCTTGCATTCTGAAATGGACATTTGTAAGTTAGTTATTAATTAATTATAAATAATCATGCTCATTATAAGTTCCTACAGATCTACGATCAGACACCTAGGGGTTTTGAATATTGCCAAAATGGGATTCTCCTTTCCCCACAGAGTGAGAGGAAATCATTGTTTGATGGAACAATTTCATTTATCTGTCGGGGAGAGGAGTTTTATTGGGAAGTCAGATGAGGAAACATGGAGTCCCTCGGGGGAGAAGTCAGTAAATGTGGACTATACAAAAAACAAATGATTAAAATTTGAAATTTCATTAAAGCTTCAGCCTAGTTTTACAATAACTGCAATTACCATAAGCAATTTTCACAGCTCTATAGATATGGATTCAGCATTGCCAGTAGCTCAACAGTGAATTAAGTCTCTCTCTCTCTCTCAGTGTGTTGGTCCTGAATGGTGCTGGAATGGAATTCACAAATTAGTGTCGTCTGATGGAAATGTGCTAATTGCTGTTGTTAAGCTGCTGCAATAATTAGGTTATGATGGCAGACTGCTACACACACACACACACACACACACACACACGCACAGCCGAGCAGGCCAAAGCCAACATCCTCTCTCCAGTATGGTTGAAATAGAAGGCTAGATTTAATTACTCATTTTACTATCCATCTGTGAGTATAATTTTCCAGACATAGAGTCAAACACAGAGTGCAACAGTTGACAACAGTTTCTCCTGCTGTGGGTTAGAGGGATGTTTTTTTTTTTTTTTAATCACAGTTGACTGTAATGTAGTAACGCTAAGTAAATGATTAGATTAGTGAGTTGGCCATTTGGCTGTGGAAATATGCATGTAGCAAGACGACAGAGACAAAGCATCAACAGATAAACAGATAAACCTTTGTAGCAACGTAGGTAGAGTGATAGTGGACTTTCTTGAACATCTCTTTTGAGCTATATACAGGTGACAAGGCTGCTAAGACACAGGAGGCTAATATGAATTAGACAACAGGATTGAAATATGTCTCTGCTGTCTCACCAGGACTTGGCCACGCTGCCTACAGACCAACACACCTTTGCACAATGTACTGCATAGCTAAAAAACATGCTAAACACAACCAAAAGAGGCAGCTTTCTAAATACACCTTGTAGAGACAATGTGCTGTGACAATTGCAAATCTGGTGCTAAATGTCCATTTGATGTCCACTGTCCTTAGTTCATCATGAGCATCTAAATAGCATCTAAACTAAATAGCATCTTAATAGTTAGGGTTTTCAACATGTTATAGCAGTAAATAAACATATAAATAAGTGAATGCTGATGGCATTAAATGGGCAAGAAATACTTCCTTAATGCAGTGCTGTTGAACATGGTGGCATAGATAGTAAGAATGGGGAACATTTGTAACTTTCTGAGACCAGCAGTGCGAGGGGAGGATGCAGTGGAAGAGAGAGCACACCAGTGTCTGAGGCTGTGGGAGTTAGCCTGATGTTATTTGTGCCTACCTGCTACTGTACCTTGAAGCCTGCTGAGTGTGTCTTTCTTTAATTTTCTTTCCTTCTTGCTTCCTCACTAAACTGGCTGGGTGGTCGGTTACATAACTGTGGTTTAAACGTCAATAATATTAAATGAAAATCCCCATCGCCCGTGTGCATACTAGGTGTAAAATGTATTCTGCCACAGTGTTGGCTTGCTCAACACTTCATGTGAATAACGTTGAGAAAAAGAACACGTGGAAGCAGGTGAAACATGCTGGTTATTTTATGTATGAAACACATCTTAACGGTTACCTGGTATGGACGAGTGGTTAATGTCTCCTGATAACATCGTGTCCGTCCTGCTGCTTTAAACTCGTGTTGTTGTTTCGATGCTGCTGTCCTGACATTCTTCAATGCACAGACCTGCTTAGCAACATGCTGTTTAATGGCTCTGGGCTTCAGCAGAGATTACTGGATTGCTAACCTCATCAAAGACATCAACAACCCCCAGACTCTTTAACCTTGGAGACCTGACTCTCCTTTTCAGCAGTTTTCGTGATGTGTGTGTGTGTGTGTGCGAGTGCGTGCCTGCAGCCAAGCTATACTATACATTAATGTAAAATTAATCCTCTCTCCACGCGCTCTTGTACGAGGGTGCTCTCCCGTCGCGACATAAACCTTCTCTTCACACAGGTTCAGTGCTGCTCTTCCTTTAGCTCCGTCGTTGTAGCGTACTGTTGTTTCACATCCCTGAAACAATAGAAAACCTCTGTGTAGCCCGTGGCTCCGGACTCCATGTTGAGCATAGTGTTGTTACTGGCAGCATGCATTGCAGGACTATCATCTATGAGTCACTCCTCATTTTACACTCCTTTCACAAATTTCAGCCTTCAGTAATGTGTGAAAATACTTGATACAGTTCATGCAATAACATCCAATTCGTATAACCTCACAGTGCATTTATTTACTGTAACAGTTTTCATAAAGACTAAGCCATTTTGCAATGTCCCTAAATATATTAATCTGACTTTTAATAGAAAGAAAAATAATAAAATGTTACAGCAATGATCAAATTAAAATTTTAATGTTCTTTCTCATATTAGTTATCATAAGAAATATTTCTTTATTGTAGATGATTACATGCCTTTGTGTCCGCTAAATCTGCTATCAGTCTGATACAGCAATATACAAATATACAGCAGCAATCTGACCAGTACCAGGAGCGAGCGAATACTCTGAAATCATCATTTATTAAAATGACATCTTTCACTTGTTCAGTTGTTTATTAAATATGAATTGTTCATCTCATGGCAGTTGGACATTTCTTGCATGGATTACAACTCACAAATTATTTATGATAAATGAAAACCCATTTTTAATTTAAAACAATGGCGATATACAACACTAACAGTCACAGCACTTCACTCTGTCTGCCTTTTGCAGAACTGTTTCTTGTTTGAAAATACCTCTGAAAACTTGAAAAAATAAATAAATGGGAAAAAAAAATTAAATACCCATCTGGATGAGAGAGCCAGCAGCAAAACCTTAACGCTGCAGAAAACTGTAACAACAAAATATGACATTGAAGGTTGACTTTTCTTCCCATTTTCATTTTCATTTCACCAATAATTAATTATTTGGTAGGTTTCATTTTCGTCACACAAACTGCTTCTCTGTCCTGGTGTTTAGTATCATGTTGGTCCTCCATTACTGCACTGTGGCATCAGAGAGGGTTGTATCCACAGGTTTAAAGAGTGTTGCTGTAGTTTGACCATTAGCATGTCTTTTATTGATTCCAGAGTCATCATGTTAATTAAATGGATCCAATAGAGAGCCACAGTGTCTGTATTCACCCATTGGTCTACTATGTACAGTATGTCAGTACACTGCCAGGCTTAAGATTCAGTTCAGTGTGGTATATTTTCTCCAACAGAGCATAAGAGTCATTGTGTATGGCTGTTGATTATAAAATCTAAAACGCCAGACAGTCAGACAGATAGATTAACAATAGGCATTTGAGTGTTATTTTAAGAGATCCAGTCTGAGTGATGGATCCAGACTCATGGCCTTAAATTGTGTTTTGTTGTAGCTGAAACACCAGGGAGTGGTGTGAAGCAATGACAGTACACATCATTATACTTAAATTCACATTTGTTGTTGATGCTCCAGTGACTCTTAGTCATTAGATAAATGAACGGGGAGATTCGGGAATTCAAACACTTGCACACTTGCAAACACGGGCACGTTTTAAGTAAAAGATACAGTGAAAAACAGTCTCTTATTCTCTCTTATTGATCCAAAGAGCATTCAATGTCAGCAATTACATATCCCTAAAATCTAAAAGTCTCAGAATATCTTTACATACAGAAGGTGCCGTTAATCATTACTTTATGTGGTTTGCATTTTATTATGGACAGCTTGGTGTTTTGTTATTGTTTTAATTTGTCTTTTTCACATTTGTAATTCCTTAGTAAACTTGTTTAACAATTTTTTTTCTTTATCACTGTAAGATTCATTTAGTTGATTTTTTTTCTGTTTTTTCAACCCCAAATATAATATATTATAGGACATTTAGTAATTTCCATATTTGAAATAATTTTGCAGTATCAATCAATGTAACAGAGGTAAAATATAGCTTTGGGTCAACGCCTAGGTAAAGGAAGGTGTCTCCTCGATGTGGGCGTTTGAGACTGCAGGATTTCATTGCAGTGCTCTGACACAGCCAACCACTGTTTTAGCATTCAGGACACAGAGGGAGAGACAGAGAGGGGGGAGAAAGAGAGAGACCAAGAAGCAGGAGAGGAAGTCGAAGGAGCCAAACAGGAACACAGAGGTTTTTGAGGCTGAATAAGAGACAGAGAGTCTGTTAGCATTCCAGCTCTGATGCCAAAACTTTCACTGAACCATGGATGCCTTCTTCACCGTGGCTTCAATGGCAGCTCTGTCATTTACTTGTACTCCTAAAATCTATTCACACAGCAGGTGCATCGAGAGAAAGAGATTTTTATAGGTGACTTTTACAGGTGCTGATGGCTTCTTCATTTGACCTGGTTTTAATGGTATTAGCTAAGTATTTTTTGTGGTCCAATCATAGTCTGCACCCTATTATTTTTTTCTTTGCTGTTTGTTTTTGAGTGAGAGAAATAAAACACTGATTGACCAGATGATGGCACTATAAAAGTAACTTTATATTTTAACTGCTAACTCATAAGCTATATGGTGCAGAATTGATTTTCTTTTCTTCAGATTTCCTGCCTCAAGACAAATCCACTGCACGCTCTGTTTTTCATGATTATTTTCCCACCACTTAGAATTTCATGCTAAATCCATTTTCATTGTTTTTCCCACCAAGTTATTAGAATCACTATGAAATTTTAGACAAGACAAAGTGCCTACTGAACAGCAGTGTTGGAAATCCAAATTGTTTGGCTGTGGCACACAAAGCTGGCGATGGTGAAGACGTACAAATAAACTACAAATATCTACATGTTTGGGATTAAGTGCAACAGACCACATTTGCTTACGATCCACAGTGTCTCCAACAGATCAGCCATGCAAAATGACTTTAATTGTTCTTTTACCTACAAAATCACTCACTCTCCACTAGCTTTGTAAGACTTGGTGCACTGCTAGAGAAGAAACTCTTACATTTCCTAATTTTACATATCAGCTGCTCAGATTACGCTTTTACAAGTCGCACAGTGCTTCCGCATGTGACCTGGAATTATACTACTCAGTGCAAATACGTGGCGCACAAACATGATCTGTGGCACCGAGAGGAGCCAGCAGCAAAACCTTAACGCTGCAGAAAACTGTAACAACAAAATATGACATTGAAGGTTGACTTTTCTTCCCATTTTCATTTTCATTTCACCAATAATTAATTATTTGGTAGGTTTCATTTTCGTCACACAAACTGCTTCTCTGTCCTGGTGTTTAGTATCATGTTGGTCCTCCATTACTGCACTGTGGCATCAGAGAGGGTTGTATCCACAGGTTTAAAGAGTGTTGCTGTAGTTTGACCATTAGCATGTCTTTTATTGATTCCAGAGTCATCATGTTAATTAAATGGATCCAATAGAGAGCCACAGTGTCTGTATTCACCCATTGGTCTGCTATGTACAGCAGCTCAGTACACTGCCAGGCTTAAGATTCAGTTCAGTGTGGTATATTTTCTCCAACAGAGCATAAGAGTCATTGTGTATGGCTGTTGATTATAAAATCTAAAACGCCAGACAGTCAGACAGATAGATTAACAATAGGCATTTCTTGGTTTGGTCTGCAGAATAGTCATAGTACTCATTTCAGTTTCTCTGCATGTAGCCATGCAGCCCTGAGGAGCTCTGCGGTGGAGAGTTCAGTCCTGCGATCTGACCTCAATCAGCTCAGATTAAAGCCGTGATCAGACGCCTGCCCCCCTGCACCCTGTTTCGCGAGGCAACGTACCCCCGACTCTAAGCAGGCAGAAATGAGTCTGAGAAGTCAATGCAGTGTTTCCTCTCTAATGTTTTTGTAGTACTATAGGATTGTATCACTGTCTCTGCACAGATAAAAACAGTAAATGGTGGTATTGTTCTTTCTGTGAGGGCCCACCACTGCTGAATTAATGGGAAAAGATGGAGCTGTAGAGAGGCTCTTTATCCAGGTTAACGGCACACCAACAGCATTTCTTAAGTAATATTTGAGCTGAAAAACACTTGGATAGGTGGTGCATTTTACCAACAGACGCAGTGTACAGTCGGCCTGTGATAGACGCCTATCTTTTTTTAAATTTTTAATTTAATGTCTGAAGTGACTCAGGAGAGTTGAAGTGGGCCAGAGAAGTTACCACACAGACCCAGAACATTCATAAGCCCATTTATCATCTCTCTGTCTCTGCTGACCCGACTAGAACTGGGTCCCTCCTCACTGTCTGACTCACAGTGTACTGAGAGTCAGTCCCACCTTCCTCTTTAAACAATAACAAGTCTGACTCACCAACTCAGCCTTTATGGAAGAGATTACTCTCTGTACTAAACAACCTATTATAATCAAACTGAACTCACATATAGTGTCATATATTAAGTGTAATATCACGGTTGCTTTCAGTGGTTCTCTTAAACAGAGACACTAACATGAACAGAAAGTAACCATGAACAGAAGATGGTCCATGTGTGAGGTTCATCTTGTTGAATAATGTGCCGTTCACACTTCTCTTGTGAAATATCTCAACATCTACTGGACGGACACAAAAATTCATAAACACATTCATGTTTTCCAGATGATGAATCCTGATGATATTTGTGATGCTGTGACTTTTATTCTAGCGCCACCATTAAGTTAACATTTGTGGTTTTATATGTGAAATGTCTCAACAACTTTTGGATGGATTGCCCTGAAATTTGGTAAAAACATTTGTTTTCCCCTCCTCTAAAATTTTAATTTGTCCAATACTTTGGTTTATGACTAAATACCGACATTCCCATCAGCCTCAGCTGTACTTTAGTGCAAATTGTAACATGCTAAAACACTAAACTGTGGACTTTTATATATTGTGTTGTGTTATGTAGCGTGTTTGCTGTTCTGTGGTTGTTTTTAATCTACCTGCCCAGAGACAACACATGTAAATTAGCTGCTAGTTAACTCTGATGCAATTACTTTTAATTGTGCGCTGTCCCTGCAAATATAAACAATAAAAATAAATAAAATAAACTAAGATATTGAAAATTATACCTGCTAAACATCAGCATGTTAGCATTGCACCGCTGTGCAGCCTCACAGCCTCATAGAGCCGCTAGCATGGCTGCAGTCTCTTAGTCTTAATGTTTCTATAGTTTACAGTGTTTTTTTTTAACCATTTCTAGATTCATTATGCCGAAGAGCCGGCAGATTATCAGCACCACACAGTCTTTGTTTGGCTCCAGATGCCATAAAATAGGTTTATTATTGGTAATATGCCAGAAATATGAACCACTGGCAACCAGATTTGACTACAGATGTTGATTTTGCGTGGGCAATTGGAATAAACACATAATTCACTGTAGTTACTGAGTTGCAGATTGTCAGCTATGATCTGACCAGCTCGGCTCTCATTTAAATCACAGCGACTTCAGAGCGTCTGTTGGCAGTGAGGATGCTGTGACACTAGCTCATCTGTACGTCAAGGCTTATTTAGCCTGCTGAGAGTGAGAGCCCGCTGTTCGTATTAGATTCTGTCTCTGGCAAAGTGGAGATGATTAGATAAAGTGTGTCTGGTGGAGTGGAGCACTTTTTCACTTTACAGTAGCAGTGCCTGTGAATGAATGGAGGAAAGGGCTCAACTCTCTGACAATAACACAGAAATCTCTGTCCAGGGGATTTTTAATGCATCTGGGAACTGAGGCCTCAATTACTGCCTTAATTAATCCATAGCAGTTTATATGCTACACTGTACTACACTACCAGTTCATGATTCTTACATTTGAGTGTTTAAAGGACATTGTGCGTAGTTTCTTACTTGACATACTGGCATTGAGGAGAGGAATTACTCCTAAATGCTGATGCAGTGACCGAGTTAAAGACAAAGCAGTGGAATTAAAGGGAGCAGGTCGCGGAGAAGAAATACAATAAAATACAATTCAATACAATAGTTCTCATTTTGAATCCCCTCCCTACTGTAGCGTGCCGTCCCCTCTGCCTGCACTTCATTCTGTCATAACACAATAACTGAGCTCTGACGTCTTAAAAGGCATTGCAGGAGCATAGAGGTGCTTGAAGAGAAAATTGCAGCAGCTCACAGCGGCTGGAGTGAAATACCATTTTGTCTCACTCAAGATGGATTCCACAGTGAGATTTCAGAGGACCAGTACAGAATCAAAATGGAGAAGCCTGAAGGGAGGAGATAAAAAAAAAAGGGAATGAGGCAGTGTGTGTGTGGAGTGGACAGCTTTGGAGGAGATGTCTGAATTTTGTTTTTGCTGCTGCTTGGTAATATATAATTTTTTAGATATAGTGTTATTTATTGGTAAAGTATTTCCAGTCTTTTTCTTGTTTTGTTATTTTCGGCACAGATCACAGCCACATGCGATCAATAACAAAAAAGTCATTTAATATTTACAATATAAGAAGCACTAATTAAAAATACTGGATTGCAAAGCCATACAAAAACAAAAATGAAATGAAAAAATGACCTGGCAATGATCATAAACAGTAATGATCTTTTCTTTTTTTTTCTGAACCTGGCCTCCTCAACCTCTAAGAAGATTTCCTCCCACCAATCGTCTTGCATACTGGCATGCATGGCTGCCGGCATCTGTACACACACACACTACACGGTCACACCCTCCCTCCCTCTCTTTATAGATTCCACTTGCTGGTTGCCCATCTAACAGCCCTGTATGTAAACCAGTGAAACCCCTTCAGGACATCAGATCTGTGGAATCTGTTGTCGGTTCTATCTAGGTCAACGCTTACAATAGCTGTGCAATTTTTTTTCTTCTTCTCCCGCCTCTTTCTGTATTCCCCCTGTTTGCTTAACCCCACAAGGTTGATTTTCCTTTGCATGTATAAACATCAAAAATGCATATAAAATGTAAGCATTTTAAGCATGCTTTGCTTCTTTCATACGTATTAGTCTCAAGTGGAATATTAAAACATGTAGTGGTTTGATGTTAACGTTAGTGTAGAATCTAATGTGTGAAGAGAATTACATTTAGGTTATTGCTCATTAATATTTGTTCAGGTAATTGGTTTGGACTGTGCCATTATTCAAGCAAAGTCTGTCTGGTACCACTGTAACTCTGCAACACTGCAACATGAAATGTAGGAGAAACCCTGCAATTATAATGTGACGTACCGTTGTTTTCTCTCTGATCTATAGGGGATGCTGTTACGTGACCTAAGGGAGGTGGCATCTAATTTGTTAACCCACACAGAAAAGAGAAACCTCTGCACCTGCTTGTCCATGCATCTTTCATAGGATCATGAAATGTCTATTTGAAAGGCCATTTTGACTAAAAGCACAACAATAAATATTAAAACTGCACCAGTTTAACGTAAACAAGCAGAAATATGTGGAATTCATCACTTCAGAACTTTTGCTAATGTTTGCATTTGTAGCCCTTTTTTATCATAAATCTCAAAAACACATCATACATGTTAACTCTGTTTTAGAGAAAAATCGCAAGAAAACCCACAGCTCCCCTTGTTCAACTTAAATGAATTACCCACTGCTAATCTGCTTTAGCTGGCTCCCACACAGCCCCAGTTTGTTCTACTTTTGGATAAATTGCTGGTATGACTGCCTTCAGACACGGGGTGCAAATATGCAGAGAGAATTTCTGCTAATCTAAGCAGTCAAGATTTCTCAAACAATAATGAGAAAAAAAGTAATCAGAGTCACCCAGGACTATAGCAGTGCCGGTGCCGTTTCTCTCAGTTTCTCATTTTCTTGATATTCTCCATGCAGGTATCTGTACACAGCCCAAGTAGTTAGATGTACAGGTGTATTGTTCGACCTTCAGAACAAGCCGTTTGCTGCCATTCATTCTTGTGCATTATGAAAAACAGCTTCCACAGACATGAATTGCCCGAGCTTGATAATCCATCAGAGTAAACACAAAGCCTTAATTTGTTTTTGTCTAAGTTTCCCTGTTAATCGTTATTTCATAGTGCCAAGTTCTCATATTAATGTGCACATTATGTTGCGCTCTGCTTACTGTCAATCAAATAACACACGCAGGAAGAAATAGAAACCTCCTCCAGGAAATAATCCCTCATGAAACATGTCACCTTACAAACTATTTTGTCACATCCAAGTCTGCTTGTTTTTTTCTTGCATCTTTTTTTAGCTTAGTGAGCAGGTCATTTAAAGCTAGCAATATATTTGTAGGGTGAAATGATGACAAATAAGTGAATGTTTTTGCTCTTTCTGTTGTTCCACTTTACATTTTGTATTTATACACAATGTGCATGGCGAAATCAGAAGGTAGAGAGTAAGTACAGTAGATGTAGGCTTAATTAAAATGTGTCAGACTGTAATGTGCACTGCAGTATTTTCTTTAACCCTGTGACGTCACTGTACATGTTTTCCTTCTCGACCCTGTCAACATTACCTGTAGCTGTTGCAGGGCTGTTTCTTCTCGGGCCTTTAAGGCTTCCTAAGCTGCCTCTGTCTTAGCATGCCCACCACTGTGCAGTGAAGACAATCTCCTGTAAATTGCTTTTTCGATCAGTTTTGACATCAATCTGCTCCCATGGGAATGTGGGCATTCATGTGATGGCGGAGAGGAAGGGTTCTTTCCTTATGGATGTTGACAACCCCACTCAGCCTGGTTTGATCTGCAGAATTAACATAATATTACCGTACATACTGAACTGGCTGTGACAGCCGGAGAGCGTTGGGCTTTCTATATCAGACATTGGCGCCAGTGAGGTTACTGCAACAGCAGAAGCCAAAGGCAAGACAATAAAAGCAGTTACAGGTCAAAGATTTGATATGCAGATCTGATTTCATGAATGTAATTTGTGCATTTTTGAAATGAATGGATACATTTTGTGTTCCAATATCTGTAATTTACAGTATTAGTTCCAAATAATGGTGAGTTAAGCTGTAGAAGCTCACGTCTCACTATCTCTTGTAGTTGCTGTTTATTTACATGAGATAAATTATTTATTTTTGTTTTTGCTCCAGTAAACTCTCTTATCTCATGTAGAAATAAATAAAATCTTTTAAAGGTTTTGTGCGCTGTGAGATTCAGACTTCTACAGATTTGCCGTGCACTCGACAAGCACCCCACGGAGAAAGAAATCCTTCAGTTGTGGCGGAGTGAATAAATTCTTTATACTGTAAAAGTTGTTTTGAATTCTACATAACAACCACACAACTGCTGCCACTCTCTCTATTTATCTTTTCCAGGACAAAGATATCTCATCACATCCACGGGAGCCTTGTATATTCTGGATGTCCTGCCTGAGGATGGGCTGAATAACTATCGCTGCACCACCCGCCACCGCTACACCGGTGAGACTCGCCAGAGCAACAGCGCGCGTCTCATTGTGTCAGGTCAGTACTGCATTCAAACTGGAATCTATGTAATTGCAAAGACCATACATTTTTTTCTTAGCCACCACTTACAGATGGAAACAATTGTACAAAGACCACAGGACAAATATACGGGTAGATATTGTACTGGATACTTACTGTAGATCTGCCATACTGCCATAGATCATCCTCACATATACTTACACTTTTAACTTGGATGTGGCATTTTAAAGCTGCAGACAGCAAAAATAATTTCCACCGTTAAAACGTTATCCCCTATGAATTATGGGTCCTCCTCAGAAATTTTGATTGATTTGCAGGATTGTATAGCAAGACCAGTGAATGGGTATGTTTATGGTCTGTCCAGTCCTGTCACGCAGACTGATCCACTCTAAGGTCAGCTATGAATTATTCAGCCCTTCTTCGGGCCAGTCAGTAACAAGTAAACAACCCTTACAGGCTGTTTTGTGGTGTAGGTTCTGTTGTATATTGTAGTTTGATAAATGAGGGTCATTTAACATGTTTCGCATTTAGCACGTAGGTGGATAAATGGATGGATAGAAAAGTAGCAATCCTCGGATTTGATTGTGGGGGACAATAAAATCCCTCCAGAAATTTTTAGGAACACACTGTTTCTCTCTCCTCTCCCTCACGTAACAAAATATACAGTATATAGAACTGAATCTTGACCCCAAGAATCAATATTGGATTACACTGTCAAGCGCCTGGCAACGCTCACCGCTAATTAACACTAAATTCTCTGCTCCTTCCAGACCCCACCAATGCTGAGCCAGGCATCTTGGATGGCTTTGACCACCGAGAGGTGATGATTAATCATCGGGTGGAGCTGCCCTGTAAGGCTTCAGGCTACCCAACGCCCAAATACCGCTGGCTGAAGGACAACAGCCCTTTGGAGCCTGACAGTCGCTTCCGCCAGACCACCACAGGGCTGCTGATAGAGAGCACACAGCCCAGTGACTCCGGGACGTATGTTTGCGAAGTATGGAACAGTTATGGCAACGCTGAGGTCATGGGGCGCCTGTATGTCAAGCGTAAGTCTTTTATTAAACGGAGCGGATCCTCTGTATTATCTGTATTTTGGTCATTCACAGAAAGCAGTATTCAGTTGTAACAATACAAACTGGCATTGAAACAATTAGTTTCATTGATTAGTTGATCAACAAAACTAGTTGACAATAGTTTTGATTATCAGTTAATCTTTTAAGTCATTTGTCAAGCAAAAATGCCAAATATTTGCTGATTTTCTGCTTCTCTCTCTTTATATAATTTACAATTTAAAATATTTGGGTTTTGGACTGTTGGGCAGATATAACAAGCAATTTGTAGATGACACCTTGAGAGCAGGGCTGCAGCTAATTATTATTTTTTATTGATGACTAACCTGCCAATTATCTTATGAAATAATCTATCAGTTGTTTGGTCTAGTAATTGTCCAAATATAGTGAAAAAAGTAGAACTTAGAGTCCAAGGTGACGTCTTCAAATTGCTTGTATTTATCCGACCAATAGTCCAAAATCCAAAGATATAAAATTAAAGAAAACCAGCTAATACTTCACATATTAAACATTATTTCTTAAAAGATTACTTAAATGATAAATTGTTTATAACTAGAATTGCTGCCGACTACTCAATTAGTCGACTATTTGTTTCAGCTCTAATCCGGAGGTAGTTGTTACAACCTTTTCCTCTGAAATCTCATGTAGCCATGCTGCTCAAATCCCACCTGAACTTCCTCCACTGTCTCCCCAACTCTGTCTTCCTATCAGCCTTACTGTCATTAAAACAGAAAAATAAAATCTATGATTGCTCCTTTTAAAACATTTCTTTCATTTTTGTGTGCTTAGAGCCCTTGAAAGCAGTGATCAGCCCTCGGAAGGTGAAAGGCAGTGTGGGTAGCAAGGTGTCTCTGTCTTGTAGCGTGAGCGGCTCAGACGAGTATGAGCTGTCATGGTACCGCAACGGAGAGATAATCTACCCCGGCAACAATGTTCGTTTCACCGGGCTCAACCGGGAGAGCCTCATCATGGAGGGAATGTCAAAGAGTGATGGTGGAGCCTACCAGTGCTTCGCCAGGAAGGGCAAGATGTCTGCACAGGACTTTGTGCAAGTCATCCTTGAAGGTAATGTGATTTGTAGGGTGGAGCACACACTCAAACACTGACCAAAGCCGAACTGTAGCAGCTGTCTTATGCATAATCAGTGAGTTAACACAAACAGATTCAGGCCTTGGAGATCAATACAGGGTTTATGTGTTGATGGCATCCTGCTGTGACTCTCTGCTACAGGCCGCCATTACAATGATCGTCCCAGACTTCACAAACACATACAAAAATACGCACGCACACACTCTTGAATCCAATAGCTTACCTTGGCAGCGTTGCTCTGGCAACTGTCTCCTGTGGCCGGGGAGCTGTAAAAAGAAGATATTGATAATCTATAATCATGTGGAACAGATCTAGATTATCAGAAAGCAGCAGCAGCAGGCAGACATAGACATTTCAAAAGCCAAGCGCTCTCTGTGTCTGGGAGGAAAGCTCCTGGATCACTGTTCATAATGAAAAGGCACAGAATGGTGAAGTCTGGACAAAAAGTCAGGATTTTTTTCCTCCCCTTTGCTGCCTTATTATTTCACAAAGGGAAAAAAAAGGGTTTTATGACAAAGACTTGACAGCCCTTCTCTCAAACACTCCAGAAACAGTTTGTGAATAAGAACAAGAGTGTTTTAACTGATAAGTAAATAACAAACCAATTTTGGTGATATGATTTGGTTTTTCATTAGAGGCTGTGTGATCTGACCACTGATCTTGCTGTTATAAGCACTGTGTAAATGTAATCCATGTCACAAAGAGTTAACAAAACGGAAGTGCTTTAGCCAATCAGAACGCAGGTCCGCAGCACCGTAGACAGGCTAGACAGCATACGCTGGTCAGACGCTGGGTGACACAGTAGGGAGAGGACCTGCTGCTGAACGCTCGTAGATATGTGTGTGTGTGAGAGGCCCTGCTCACTGAAACCTGCCGAGTAACACAGAGGAACTCCCGAATTGGTCAGGTTTTTTTTGTTAGTCGATTTGAAGTTGATGGCGAGCCAACCCAGACGTTACCTGTATTCCTGGATTGAAGATTCCTGAAGTGAAGAGCCTGGAGCCAAGAACTGTCAACCTTAACCCTCTCCTGCCACGGCGGTAGGGTAAACATCATAAACTGCTGTACAAGGCCGCACTACTCTTACACTCAACTCCCAACACCACGTGCACAACCCCCAATTCCCAGACCATTACCAGTAGTGTTAGGAGCTGAGTGCTACATAAAGTTTTTGTTTTTACTTCTCATGTCCTTAAAAAGTATACATTGTACATCCATTATACTTTTGGTGTCACAGAATGCAGTAATGTATTGTGTGAGGTCAGTTACATTTGCATCGTTTACTCAAATTACTTCTTTTTTTTTAGCTCTAATAATAGATGGGAAATCCTCAGCAGTCATCTTGTCGTTTGGGCCTGGGAATCCAGATTTTCTCCCTATGCTCGCCCACACTTTCTCTGACCGATAAAGAAACAATTAGTCAACCCTTTCACACATTTCCAACTGCCAAAGTTAGAGCCTTTAACTGATCATGTAACGAAACATTTCACTCTGCACGAAGTGGAACAACCACAGACTGAAGTGATCTTAATAACAAAGTCAGTCTCAGTTTTGATAATTCAGCCATTCATAGTACACCAAGATACTGCCTGCAGTTGGAGACTAGGCCCTGGTTGGTCGATGGTCAGCCAGGTGTACTGCAGGATAACTATGATAGTATGATAAGTGTGCCATTACACCTGACTAACTTTAAAACCTTCCGTAGATCAATGCTTTTCTAAAACATGATCGCCAACATGTGGTCACAGTTTAACATCTCTTATATTCACCATCGCATTCCTTTCCCCCACCCTGCTCCCCCTCGCCCCCCACCACAGATGGCACTCCAAAGATCCTGTCCTCCTTCAGTGAGAAGGTGGTGAACCCGAACGAGCCCGTCTTCCTGGTCTGCAACGTCAAGGGCACGCCCCCTCCCAGGTGCACCTGGTTGCTGGACGACGACCCCGTCATCAAAGACAGCCACCACCACCTGGGCCACTACGAGACCCACGAGGGCCACGTGGTCAGCCAGCTCAATGTCACGCACACCCAGGTGCAGGACGGAGGGGTGTACCGGTGCACGTGCAGCAACTCGGCCGGGGTCGTGTACCACCAGGCTCGAATAAACGTAAGAGGTGCTTGTCAAATCAGCTCCTCCAAGAACAACAATACACATACCTGTCTGTCTCTCTGTATGTCTGTCTCTGTCTCTCTGTCCAGCTGGCTGTCTGGCTTTTTGTTGTTTGGATCTGAAAACTTTTTTTTTCTTAGGATTTTCTTTGTTTTTTTGCTTTTATGTGTGCTCTTATGATGATTTTTTTACTTTTGGTTTTTCTTTGCCGTTTTTGCTCACTAATTTGTAGTTTAGTGTTAAATCTTTAATCACGTTTACATTTTCTTTTAGGTGGTTCTCCGCTGTTATTTTCTTTTTCTCTGCTTCTTGTATAATTTTTAATATTGTAGCCTCGTCTTTTTCCTCTCCAAATTATTACTGTGCTTTTCCTACATGCCTGTATTTTTAGGTCAAATGAATTATCCTGGTTTGCTGCACATAAGCGTATCTGGATATTGGGTTCCAAAATGGGCTGGTTTGTAAATAGCCAGAAGAAAAATATATTTCTTCTGTTTGCATGAATAAATTTATCTGTGGTTTGCTTGTGTGCGTGTGTGTGTGTGTGAGTGTTCATGTGTGTCTGCGTCTGCGTGTGTTTACTCAAGCAGCCAATTCAACTCTTCACAATCAGATGTTAAAGCGATTACTCTGTTTCCATTTTATGAGACACAGAATGTATTACTGTTATGTGGGTGAGCGGCAAGAGCAGAGTTATAAGCATCAGAGTACAGTGTTATTTAAATGATCTGTTTTCCTTCAGATGGTTAGCGCACTTTAATCTACTTGTCATTTCACCGCCTCCCACTTAGAGTTAAGCCTAAGATTCTGTGGTAAAACAAACAAGAAAAGCTTTAAACCAGAGTTCCTTTGCATATCTAAGTATTTTTGTGGCAGGTACCATATGTGACTCTGCAGAGAGAAATGTTATGTTTTACTAGCAGTTAACCTTTCCTTGTTTAAATACTAAATATATCTGGAAAGTCTGAAATACAGTTTTATTTACACAAACACCAAAAATAAAGCAACTCCACTGCTCCTGTGATTTGATATCACTATCCATTGAATGTCTTTATAGAGGGTGCTTTCTCGTTCTCTGTCCCTTTGTAGGCCGCGCCAGCATTCGTCCGATGAAAAACATCACAGCGATTGCTGGACGGGATGCTTTCGTTCACTGCCGTGTGATTGGCTACCCTTACTACTCCATAAAGTGGTACAAAAACTCGGCACTGCTACCGTTCAACCACCGGCAGCGAGCATTTGAGAACAACGGCACACTGAAGCTGACCAACGTGCAGCAGGTGGACGCTGGCGAGTACAACTGCAAGGTGATGGTCCAACCCAACAAGATGGACTCCCAGAGTGTCCATCTCCGTGTGAGAGGTAAGTCCCACTGAGCTGTGCAGACAAAGTTTGGTTGAGCTAAACCATGAGATGTTTATTTAAACTCCATTGCATCTTGAGCTTTAACTACTTTTACTGAGCTTGCCTTGAAACCTTGCAGGAAATGTTGTCAACATACCATGCAGCTGGGCAAAAACAAAATGTTTATGTAATATTTTCTATTGGTAATACACTGCAAAAGATGAATATGTTAAAACTGTTACTCAAAAGCTAAATTTTGTTCTCACAACGTAACAATTTCCTTCATTTTGTGCAATTTTAGTTTTTACAGCTTGAGACGGACAGATAGACAGTGGTATACAGATTCAATGTATTAAACTGCATTGTTAAATATAAAGCTGATGTAATATACCTGGTGAATCAAACAAGTCCCCACAAGGTTGTTGTTTTTCTTTATTTGATGAACAATGCAGTGCTGTGGTTGTTAAGCAAGACATTATGTCCTGTTTTTGTCATAACACCTGTTTTTTTGTTTTTTTTAAGGAAAAGGTCAACATTTTGTGAAACGCGCTTATTTGCTTTCTTGCTGAGAGTTAGATTAGAAAATCAATATCACTCTTATATCTTCCCGTTAAATATAAGGCTACAGCTAGCCGCCTGTTAGCTTAGCTCAGCATAAAGACTGGAAATAGGGTGAAACATCTGTGTTCAAAGGTAACAAACTCCGCCAACCAGTGTCTCTAAAACTCGCCAATGAATATTTTATATTTCACTGGTTTAATCTGTAAAAAAAATCTGCATCTACAGTTTGTGGTTTAACAGGGGATTATGTATGGGACTATTTCTTGTCTAGGTGACTTCCTGGAGTCTCCGCTTTTTGCCTGGCAATAAGCTGATTTTGTTACCTTCGCGCAGAGCCTGGCTAGCTGATTCCCTCTGTTTCTAGTCTCTATGCTAAGCTAAGCTAACGTGAGAGCTGTGTTGATCTTCTCTAGTCCCATAAATTTTAAAGTTCAAAGTCCCATATTTTGTGCTCTAATAAAGCTGAATTTGATAGCTAGTTTAAATTGGGAACATAAGGCACATTCTGAGGCATTTCTGTTTTCTGCCCCCTCTCTACATCTAAAAATGGCCTCGCAAGAAAAACCCACCACTAGATAGATAAATAAACAGACCCACTCACACAGAAAGGCAGACAGCTATATCATAGGTCTCACCAGACTTCTAAATGAATCTACCTGATATTCCATCTAATGAAGACTGTATCAGTGCCACTGATATTACAGAGCTGAGTGACTGATCACTGAGATCTTACAACTGTAATAAGTAATACTAAAAAGGGCTTCCCCATTAAACCCCATTTCCTTCCCTCTGTACAGTATGCTACCTTGTTGTCACTATATTACACTTTCCAATGGAGCGACGGAAACAGAGGGGGGGGTGAGTAAGAACTAAAGAGAGAGCGATGATATGAAGCAACACTTCCCAGTGGTGCTATAGTGAGCGAGTGCATTTGTTAATTTACTCTGCTCGTGCTTAAAATGCGGAAGTGTCTTTGGGGATCCCTAGAGTCCATTATCTCCACTTTGTTGTGAATTAAATAAGGTGCTAAAGTGCTGCTTATTTCAGTGTTATTTAAACTCACTGGACACTCAAACACAGATGACTTGTGTGATGGCTGGAGATTTCCCAGAGAATAGAGCGCAGGCAATTTGAATAGATCTTATTGTATAACTGTGTCGTTATATTAAGCAGCCAGATTGACTTTGAACACTTGTTTTTTTTCTGGATACGAGCTAATCCTGTAATCAGGGCTTTAGATCGGTGGATAAAATAGCAGATTGATCTAGTAGCCAGGCCTGAAGGTAGGTAAGTATGTAGGTTAGTAGATCAATAGATGATTATTGATGGACAAACAGAAAAAGTTCTGGTTCACTTAGGTCTCTTTTTCCAGACAACCTGAATGAGTCATCCTTAAAGTTATTTTTTGTTCTGCTTCTATGTGCTCTTGCAGCTTCTTGTGCTGAAAGGACAAAATGTTCCAGTCCGAGAATGACGGCGAATTATTGCTGAATGCTTTGCTATTCAGGTCTTTTATGTTCCTTCAGTGACCTCTTTAAAGCACGACAGTTAGAAGATTGTAGGATTACTGTGAGAAAAGGACACAGTACCTGCCACAGAATCCAGGGAATTAAGATGGTCTTTGAAACTCACGGCTGAAAATCACATTTGATCTTTGTGTCTCTTTCTCTCTTTCCTCCTCTGTCTGCAGTCCCTCCCTACATTCAGCCCTTTGAGTTCCAGCGTTTCACCATCGGCCAGCGTGTCTTCATCCCCTGCGTGGTCATGTCAGGCGACCGGCCGCTGGACATCACCTGGCAGAAAGATGGACGGCCAATCCCCGCCAGCCTGGGTGTGACTGTGGACAACATCGACTTCACCAGCTCACTGCGAATCTCCAACCTGACGCCGGACCACAACGGCAACTACACCTGCATCGCCCGCAATGAGGCTGCTGCCGTGGAGCACCAGAGTCAGCTCATTGTTAGAGGTGAGAAAGCACCAAGGAACAGATTATATATCTGATGGCACCTAGTGGACTACTATAATCTGTAGTATGTGTGCAGTTTTTATTTTAAGCAATCCCTGCAGCACCAAACCTCACTTATTAGTTTCTCCTGTCTGGCTGAAGGCAAAATTGACTGGCGTAGTGTCTGACTGGTATAAAAACCTGCATACACAGGCCACGGTATAATGAAGACACCAAAAAATGTCATGCATCAATGTCAACTGTAACTCGTGTTTATGTGTATGTACAGTTCCTCCTCAGTTTGTGGTTCAGCCTGAGGATCAAGATGGGATCTATGGGAAAACTGTGACTCTGAACTGCTCAGCTGAAGGCTACCCTCCACCCACCATTGTATGGGAACACTCCAAAGGTACTTCAAGCACAGCACGCATTACCCACTGCCAGTTAACCTGCCAGCCACAAGGGAATTATCATTTTGAATTAAAAACAAATCACGCTTTTGAATTCAAACCCACAGAATAACAAAGCAGGCTTCAGTCTCCTGAGTCTCCAGGATGCTCTGCAATAGCGTTCACATCACAATCTAATTCGTGATTACGACTAGGTATCTCAGACTTTTCTGAAAGCTCCGATATATCAGACTTGACGCATAATAATATGAAGTGCCTGTATAACAATCAAACATGGATGTCTCATGCAAACCAAGATCCATCGTTCAAGGTAATTAAACCCAGATTTAATGGATATAGTGTTATAATTTACACTATGTTTAACCCTCACATGACAAACTGCAGCCACATAACTGTCGTAAACATGAAAAATGTTCCTATCTCTACTGTCCATCCTATATGATGTGAACGCAGCATTAAGAGTTCAGTTTTTTTTATTGCTGAATGACCACTGCTCATCTAAAGGAGACTTACAGAACAACTCACTGCAACAATGAACACATACAGTACAGAAACGGATAGTAATATGGATTCAAGTTCAAAGCTGTATGATTGTTTTATCTTGAGTCTCGATGATGTTTCTGCTCTAGATTGAACTGCAGTGATTGAAGGTTGCAGCCTTTAGTTTATAATGCTCTCTAAATAATTGTTTTCATTGTTTAATCAGAAGTTCTTTCCATACTTGCTTACTGTACATGTGAAAGGGAAATTAATAACCATATGAAAAGGATATATTTTATTATACTACAATAAATAGGAATGACGATCAACCTGTAAAGGATTTGATTTTGCACAAGTTATATTTTCAAGCGTTATCATGTAATGATCCTTTTGCCAGCTACAGTGCAGTTTTGTGTGTAGTCAGCTGGGCCGCAAATTCGGTCTCAGGTTGTGTTTCTTAAAGCAACCGAGTGTGAAGGTGAGTGCTGTACACAGCTGGTATGGCAGTAGTAGTGTTTTTGCAGGTGAGTGGGTTCCATTTGCTTCATCTACAGCCAGTGCATATGTGCGTGAATGCACAGACATACAAACACACAGATGCACACACACACACACACAGAGAGAGACATCTGCGCTGTAAAGATGGGCTGGAGGCTTGCAGGGTTTCCACCTGCATCATTAGAAAATCATCAGAGAGAGAGAGAGACAAAAACATACAGACAGATACACAGAGGCGGAGATAGAGCGTTAGCAGACAGACAGGCAGGGAGGCGACAGGTGAGTTCAGCCACTTGAGCAGGGCAGATGAAGAGGGGCCCCAGGTGTTTGCTCCATCATCCATATAACCAGGGATGAAAGCTTCACCAACAGAAGGACAAAAACCAATGAGGAGTGGTGCGTGACTGTGTGTGTGTGTGTGTGTGTACCAGGCCCCATGATCAAAGGAATGAAAGAATCAGATCTGTTTTTCACCCTTTGATTCGTTTTGTGTGTGAGGGCGTGCGTGTACGTGTGTGCGCGTGTGTTTGTGGATGTGTGACAAGCAGGACTCATGCCTGATTAGTACTGTCTGATCAGTCCTGATCAGTACGGAAAGATTAGGCTGAGCAGTGTGTGTGTCTACTCAGTCGTAGAGTTTTTACCTGTCCAGAGGGAAGTTGGCCAGGCTGCAGGTCAGTTTTGTGAGTTTTTGGGGGCCTTCGTCACATATTTTCCCTGAGTTTTTCACATCTTTCCTGTTGCTCTGTAATATGTTGTTGTACAGGATATCAGTCAGAGCAAAGAGGCGATGAAAATCACCTCAAAATGTATCCAGGGTGCGAGGCTTGGGCAGCTATCGTCTAATTTGTTGTAAGCCAGAGTGCAGTTTGTCCAGAGAATGACTGTCTGGCATGCTTTTACTGCAACAGAAGTAGCTAAGAGCCAGATGAGTGTCTCTGGGAGATATGGAACAGTAAGTAAAGGTCAACTGCTATTAGCATAACGACTAGCACCATTTGGATATGCAAAATCCATAATTCAAGGAAGAACACATCTCCCTCCCTCTCCCTCCCGCTCCCTCTCTCTCTCTCTGTCAGAGCCAGGGGAACAAGAACAAAGTCACCACTTGACCCTTTGCTAGCCACGGCCACTTGACTGCATTTTAATTAAAAAGCAAAAACCCACAGCTCACTAAATTGCCTAATCTCTACACGCTAACTTTAACACGAGCTAATGCAACGTCTGGCTCAGTTCACACATGTGTTTAATACTACATGAGCAAGGTGGAAAACAGCGCTTTCATCATCGCTGTAAAGCCGTATAATTCAGTGTCAGTGACATTTCCTACAGATTTAAGGCTGCCATTGAAGAATGAGATACTGTATTGTTTGACAATAGAACAAGAGTGATTATATCATTTTCTATTAAAAAGATGGGTATTAATTACACACAGGCAGCAGGCCAGAATATGTCAAAGATGCCAAGTCCAATTATTTCAACGATGCTTCAGTGATGGATATCAAATGTCAGTCGTATTGGACTTTTGAGAATTGAGTATGAATTGCATGTGCAAAGCATTACTCTGCTTGTTCTCAAACCAGACAAATCCATGCCTTTAGGATTAGCCTGCACTCAACTTAGATTACATCAAAATGTGTTTTAAGGCCATTCACAAGGTCGTTGTAACTATTTCTACTGGATCTATTAACTCAGCAAACATAAATGCAAGAATAAATCCAGAGAGTTGACACACGGGAATAAATAGTCAGAATAAATCCTTGTCTAGCTACAGCTAACATCTTTGAATCTCACTGGTCCGTCTCAGTGTTGAAGGCCAGCAGCAATGCAAAGCCTCTCCGCTCTCCTTCTGCCTGTTGTTCCCCTGCACCAATCTGCTGTCTTGTTAAACATGAGCATTATGTCTGTTGTGATTGCATCACACCAGCAGCTCGGCCTGCTTCACTGTGCTCAGCAGCTGTTTGGCGGTTTAAGGATTTAGGCCTGGTGTTAAGAAACATGTTTACAATCCTTCCCAAATCTGAAAGGCTTTGTCATCAAATCTGTAAACACAGACACGTGGTCAAATAAATGCACACACACACACACACACACACACACACACACTGGAGGTCAGCTTACGGTTAAGTACTGTATTCGCATTATACATCTTTTTCTCAACATTACAGATCAATAAAAAGGCATGTGTGTACACTTATACATGCTGTATGAACTATATAAAGAGGTGGATATTATATCTAAATAAATGTTTATTTTCTCATTATTTACACTGTTGTTTCTACTCTATGTCTCTCTCTCTCTTTCCTTTGTCTTTTCTCTTCCTACTTGTACCAGGTGCGGGTGTCCCCCAGTTTCAGCCCATCCCACTGAACAGCGGCTCTCGTGTCCAGCTGCTGAGCAACGGTTCGCTGCTAATCAAACACGTGCTGGAGGACGACAGCGGCTTCTACCTGTGTAAGGTCAGCAACGACGTGGGAGCTGATGTCAGCAAGTCCATGTACCTCACCGTCAAAAGTAAGAGCCTGCGTCAGATGCACGATCAATAACAGCTGGTGGGCAGTAATCATTGTGTATTTTAATGCCTGGGTGGGTGCAGCGACAAGCAGCCGTTAAAAAGTCTCCCAGCTGTCGGTTTTACAGATTGCTCTTCTTGAAGTTGATCGGCCGGACATTCATTTTGTAAAAAAATGGAAGGAAGGGAGATGCACATCAACAGATTCAATAGACAAGCTGTGCAAATGATGAACACACTGAGTCTGAGACCGATTCTGGTCATAATCCATCCAAAGCAACACCTTACTGGCCATTAATAGCTTGTGATGAGCTTCAGCTAAGCAAAGCATTAAGGGGGGTCATCATCCTGACTTGACATGAGGTAAATTTGAAGGCAGATTTGTATCAAAACATTCTTACTAGGGAAGACGTTTAGTACATCTGTTGGCTAGTGTCCATGCTCATAGTAACACTAAAGGACCAGGAGTTATTGAGCATTTTTCTGTATGCAGACAGCTTGTCCTCCTGTATGTATGTATATGTAAGCATGTTTTTTGTGTGAGTGCATGTCTGTTCTCACTGCTCTCGTCAGTGGTCGGCATGTTAATGTCCCCGACTGCAGGTCTCCCGTCTCCAGTGAGCATTAGCATGTACTGTAGCTCCCCTATAGCGCTAGGAGTGGCCCTTCATTTTCATGGTGCTTAGACGCGAGTGGGGCTTATTTTCCCTGTGCTAATGTTATCAAACTGGAGCACGAGGACCCCCGCTGACGGGCAGCCCTCTCTCTGTCTCTGTCTCCTTCTCTCTCTATCTCTTCTTCTTTCTCTCTCCTCACCAGCCCAAAGCCTGATATATAGAACACAAATGTGAAAAACATACACATATACAAGAACCTGACTACACACATTAAACTTAGCATTTTAAGTGAGTACGATGGGATGGAAGCTTTAACTGACCCTGACCTCTGACCTCTCTGTAAAAAAGGGAAGCCAACAAAATAATTTTTGTAGAACTCTCCTTCTGGATAAATCAGCACTTGTTATCATTAATATCAGCTGGCATGTCATGGATATTCATGTGTCACTGTAATTAAGCCTCGCAGTGTACAAGGTTGGGAGCTGCCACTGTGTGAAGCTGTCAGCGCTGCAGCAGCAGGCTCAGAGATGAACATGCTCTCTGTGTTTTCATAGGTCAGTTTGCTGACTGGTAGCACCCAGTTGCTATGCAGCAAGTTGACCTATGGCTGTACTAACCTTTTTTTTCTTCCCTTTTCTACCAAGCAGAAAGTAAACACTGCAGCTGCAGCTACAGTAGACTCAACTCTCAGACGCATATCTAACTCCAAACACTAAACATTGATTTTTAAGGCATTTTCTTTCTTTATTTTAACTAAAGAAAAACGGTCTTGTGTCTTACAGGGTGTTTTAGCTTATATAATGGAAAAATACATCTAATAGATTGGAACTGCATTTGTTCATGATATGCTTGTACTGTGTCTACTGGACTCCATTATACCAATATGAGTCCTTCAGAGTGAAAGAGAAGACTCACCATAAACAGGTTAGAGTGAGATGATATAGATCAGTAATCCAATCAGCAGTGTTGTTGCACCGAACTACAGCGCAGACCTTCCCCCTTTTCTCTCCTACCTGACCTTTTTGTTTTTGGTCCAGGAGGTCTTTTGGTCCCTTTGTGAGGTCATCATGACAAGACTCAACTAAGAAAATATGCAGCAGCAACAAGGGTATTAGAGTGTTTAGCTGGGTGACACGAGTCATCTCCATCCCTGCAAAACACTGAGATAGCAAGGTGTATGTGTGCTGTCTATGGTGCGGTATTGAAGGGGGACAGCAGTAGCCATGCACGTGTCATGCAGGAGTTTATGAGCCCTATAAAGCCTGGTGTTGTGGCCTACTTTCTGCTGCTCCACGGCCTCGACACCAATCACACTGCTCCACCCTGCTGAGACCCCTCTGCCAATGGACTTATGTGTGTGTGTTTGGAGGAGATGAACAACAAAATACCTATATAGGACACACTGGAAAGGGCAGTAGTTTATGTATATACAGTATTGTTGGTGTGCATCTTGTAGTGATGTGGGAGATGAGTATGTGTGAGATTGCATGCATAGTTTCAGTTTCATTGATCTTTACAGCCAGTTGTATCATCTATCATAGTAGAGAGAGAGAGAGGGTTGACCCACCGAACACACTCTGCTGTTGCTCAAGGCTTCAGTTTCATGCTGTACTCGGCTCCATCAAAGGGAATTTTTACATCTTTAGTGCTAAATAATGTCTCACAACCAGTAGTTTCATTAACATGAACCATGATAACATTATTTACAGCTTTTATTATTTATATCAAAGACATTTCTTTTTCTAGTAAGTTCATAAATTATGGCTTGACCTTTATCATTCAAATTCTAACTTTTTTTCTGACAAGTTGAACATGATTGTGTACATAGTAGGCAAAGTATGATAGTAAATATTTTTTTCAATCAACAGCTAGTTCATTGCTTGACAGTTAATTGTTCCCTAGTGTGTTATATACACAGTGACTCCATACAGTATCTATTCTTACTGCTGAAAATAAATAATACTAAACCTTTTTTTATAACATTTCTTTTTGCTAACTATTGAACAATTCTTACACGCCTAAACACATACTTAAAACATAAACATAAGTCAACCAATATTGTCAACAGCTTGTAATTTTGTCTAGTTCTTGCAATATTTCTGGAAAACAGAACGAACCTGAAGAATTCTTGTAAATTTTTACAATCACCTAACTTTCCCCACATTAAGTTATCTCATTCAGATCTGCTGCTATCTGATTGAATTTGGTGCTAAATGCAGAATTATTTACGTGTTTATTTTAATGAGCCTTTGTTGCATATCATTGTGGTTATTTGAAGAACACCTGCTGTTAAAACTTTTGAATATAATTTTTACTATTTTACTATTCCATTTTTATTATTATTATTAATCGCAAAATACCACAAATAACACAATATGCCAACATTTTTTTAGTAAATCTGCTGTAAGTTTTGTCATATTTTGCTACAGTAATCACAAACATTTCTAACCTTAATGCTTTAATATCTGGTTGGGTGTTTTGCCAAAACCTGTTCACCCAATTCGCAACTAAAACAAATGGCGAGACTTCATGCCAACATCATGCACATTTTTATTAATGCTGCGGCTAACATCATGCTAACAATGCCTTCATGACATCACCAGAGTATGTCATCATCAGTAACAATGAATATGGATTAAACACACATGAGCACAATTCTCTTTTTTATACTCTTTCCATTTACTCCTGAATTAGGTTTCTCTTGCAGTGTCATTTAAAACCTCTGAGTCATTTATGATTCAGTTAGCATTGACGTGTCATCTTCACAGCTACAATAATTCACATTACAGGAAATAGTTGTAAGTTCTTTGGGCCTGTGATAATACTCTGTGTTGTCATTACATGCCGGCTCAGCCACATGCTTGTCACTCATCAATAGATCGCATTTCATGCCCTTTAAACCCCAAACTGTACTCGTACACTAAGATGCTTTCTGTAAAAGTGTACTTACTCGCATGAGTGGTTTGAAAAAGGGAGACCATTACTGTGTTCCTATTCACCAACGCCATCATGTTTGTGTGTGCATTTGTGTAAAATTACACATTTCTTTTCAATTTTAAGCATACAGTATGATTGTTATCATACATACTGTAGGTGTATTTTACATCTTGCACACGTGTTTGCAATCATGTCTGTTTTTATTTGTGTATCCATCCATGGTGCATTGTGTTCATTCTGCTTGCATGCAGCATGTGCAGTTGTGTGTGTGTGTGTGTGTGTGTGTGTGTGTGTGTGTGTGCGTTATGAGACGCAGGAACTCTTGAGTGCATTTCAGCCTCATTTAAATACGTCAATACCTCAATTAGAAGCCGACGAAGGGGCTCAAGGGAAGAGCAGTCCGCATGGCTCTCTGCTTTATTTGCACTCTCTGGATGTCTTTGTTTCTTACATTTCCAGCAATGAGAGAAAGATTAAAAAGATAAATAACACGTTATTTGTTTCATTTTATACCCTTGTTCATTTGCTGGCAGCTGTGTGTGTCCTCCAAGTGTCTAAATCCCCCGTTTATTACATTTATTTACCATTTCAGATCATTTTTTAGCTTCATTGAATCACTCTGCTAACAAAATAGTTTTAATCCCAGATGGATATTAGAGTACTCCATCATATATTTAAATCATTACTGTGTACATCAATCTGCGCTGCGCCTCCGTGTGTCTCTGTGCGTGTTTTGGTGTTAGTCCTCTTACTAAATCACAATGTCAACATAGTGAATCCTGTAAAGTGACAAAAGAGAATTGTTCTGCTTGTAGCTAGTAATAGTTTTAATGTATGAAATGTTACAGAGCAACTCAATCCAAAAATATACAGTAAACAATAAGGTGTTCCTCAATCTAATTAGCGTAGTCTTATTTTTATGTCCATGTTGTGAATTAAAGCATAACTCATCAGCCCTGCAACTAATGATTATCGATGAGTCTGCCAATTATTTTCTTGATTAATCCATTAATCGTTGAGTCCGTGAAATGTCAAGAAATACTGAGAAAATGCCCATCACAATTTCACCGAGACCAAGGTGACGTCTTCAAATGTCTTGTTTTGTCTGACTAGTCCAAAACCCAAACATATTCAATTTACTATCATACATGACAAATAAAAGCAGGAAATCATAGTTTAGCAACAGTTTTTGGATTTCTGGATTTGAAGCTTTAGATTTCTCCACATGCTGAAGTGTTGTACGTGGGGCTGTAGTAAGAGAGATATTCACCATTAAAAGAGTTTGTAGCGTTGTGTCATTTTTTATTTACCCTCTCCAAAACCAAAAACAAAAGAGCAAATGTGTAAGGAATGGATTAAAAAGCAGGTTTATCTGCTCTAAAGTAAGCTACAAAAGTTAGCATGCCGGGCTAACTAGCTTGCATGCAGCTTTAGCCTAAATCTTTTAGCATCATATCATGTACAGTATGTAGCCATCAAGTGCATATGTAAGACCTTTTATAGAGTTCTCATTTTAAAACGAGTCAGCTGGAAACATTAAAAAGTCAGTCAGAGACATTGTACGCAACCATTAATGGAGTCAACGTTAGCTTAATTGACAAGCTAGCTACAACTGATAAAATCTGCCAGCGTCAGTTGTTATTGTAACCTGCATAATCGATGGCCGCTGGCTAGCAATGAGAAGCTGATTTTGCCCACCTCTGTCTGAAATCATGGAGCCATTGTTTCAAAAATTACCCAAAAGAATGTGAGTGGTAAATCGGCCACAGTTATCATTGTAAACAGCATTATGTGCCGTCGAGAACAAAAAACATTGGCAGGCATACCAACATGAATGATTAATTGCCTATCAAGTAGTTACCAATTAATTTTCTTTTTCAATTAATCAACTAATTGTTTTAGCTCTAATTTCATCTGCAAATGCTTAAACAGATTCACCACCGAGGTAATTTGGTAACTTGGAGTTAAGAAGTGTCGGTTTCCATACAGAAGATGTTGTGCGAAGCCACCATTGGTTCAAATGCTTCTGGTTTTATTATACGACATTTAACCCATGTTGTCTGCTCAGTGACAGAAAGTCAGACATCATGAGGGGAACCTGACAATGTGGTCAAAGGATCAGAAAGGATCCACCTCTTTACGTTTCTTCCCCCATTCTATCCCTCTGTACCTCCCTCACCCCCTGTCTGCACCTTTCCCTCCCTCTCTACCCCCTCAGCTTTCTCTTTCTCCCTTGTATCCCCTCTTCCCACTCACACTTTCTCCTCTACCCGCCCGTGTTTTATTACCAGGCCCCTGTAATATCGCTGGATATTAAAAAATATACATCAACCGAGCAATTATGGGCTATCAGAAAGAATAGGTTTAGCCCGGGGCCCTGCGGGTGCTGCACGGTAGATGCATAGAGATGAGATGAGGAGGAAGCTCGGGCAACTGAAGCACAACCAAGATCGGTGAAGATTGTATAACATTTTAGATACTGCAGTCTACAGCAGATGGTAGCGATCTTGAATACATGAACATTTAGCATGTTTCATTCACACACACGCACACACACATATACAAGGTCACAGACAGATTGAAACATCTTCAAATGCACACAGATGTATTCATGTATCCATATTCATATACAGGAATATAATGTACACACACCTACACAGACAAGCATGTGCTCATACATACAAACATAAATGACTAATATTCTAATACACACATGATTTCATACAGAAGCATGTACACACACACAGACACACTCACACACAGAGCCTTGCGTGCTGTCATTGTGTGCCCTTTCTCGAGCTCTTTGGATGAGCAAACACGAGCTTCGTCGATGTTAACTTGCACTGCCAAGGCCTCAGATTTAGATGGAGAAAATAGCCCCTGTTAAGGAGCAATAACATTTAGAGAAGGGGCTGAGAAGACTCTTTTAATAGGACTCACTTAAAATTCATAGTTGCTATGCAAAATAAATCAGCGATTTCCTGCGCGGGGGCAGTGGGAAAGGGGATGATGGTGTGGGGAGCGAGGGAGAGGGAGGGGCTGCGAGTGAATAAGAGATGAGGTTTAAACGTTGGCAGTCCCAGGTCTGACACATTCCATCATGTCGGGGGTGGGTGGGGGTGGAGGGTGCACGTACGCGCACACGAGCACACGGGCCCCGCGTATGCACACAAACACACACACACACACAAGTAGCACCCCCTTTTGATTTTTGTTGGCTGCATCAAAGAAGGAAATGTACTGTGAGAAAAAAAGACGGAGAAACATGTTTAAGGAGTCTGTGTTCATTTGTTTGTGTGGGGGGTTTACTGTATGTGGGATTTGTGTTTGTGCGTGTGTGTGCTTGTTAACTCACTTCATTTTAATTTACAGGATATAAATTAGAGACCGAGTGATACAGCGTCATGGCTGATATTATTGTCAGATATACAGATATACTGGTAAAGACATTTGAAAGACATGTTTGAGGTAATTTAAAAACAGCGGTGCCATTTAATGGTTTTCCCCTAGCGAGCACTTACAAGTTATTTTTAGCCATGCTAGCAGCATGGCTCCAGGGATGGCAATGTTGGTCTGTCTGTCGCCTCTTTGGTGAAATATCTCAACAACCATTGGATGGGCTGCTATGAAATTGCTACAGACATTCATGGTCCCCAGATGATGAATCCTACTGACCTTGGTGATCACCTGACTTTTCTCCTGACTGATGTTCACATTTGCGGTTTTAAGTGACATGTCTTGACAATTTTTGGATGGATAGCCATGAAATTTGGTTCACACATGCATGTTCCCCTCAGCACAAACTGTAATAACCTTGGTGATCCCTTAACTTTAGCCTCAGTTGTACGTTGTGTTTAGTGCTAATTAGCAAATGTTAGCATGCTAACACACTAAACTAAGACAGTGAACATGGTTAATATTACACCTGCTAAACATCTGCATGTCAGCATTGCCATTGTGAGCATGTTAGCAAGTTGATGTTAGCATTTAGCTCACAGCACCGCTGTGTCTTAGTACAGCCTCACAGAGCTGCTTGAGTAGCCTCTTAGTCTTGATTAAATGCTCAAACGTCGATGTCGGTATCAGGCTGAAAAATTCAGAATGGGTCAGACTCTAATACAAATGTGTGCACATACAATGTAGATGCATGTATATGTATATGTACCACTGAAATAATAAATAACAACAGAGCAAGAAACAATCTGTAGCATTTTTCAGCCTGGTTGTGCTGCAGAATGGGTGAGGTTTAACACATCAGGGTAATTCAAACACCGTCACGCCATTCACTCAAGTACAGTATAATAAATGATTCATTATAAATGCAAGGACTTTAATTGACTTGTGATTGTCTAACCTTCCTGGCACTCCTAGTAGGAGCAAACTGGCACTGGCTCCTGCGAAGCCAAAACAAATGATTACAAAGTTATCTACAAACACTGTTTGACCCAGGGGAATACTGTACGTGTGGGGAGGCATGTGTGTATGTCTAGTGTTTTTGGTTGCTTGTCTGTGTCATTGCTTCCTCTTGGTTTGCATTTGTTTGTGCATGTGCATCCCTATGATTTTTTTTTATCCTGTCAGTGTGCCTGCACTTGTGCCTGCATACTGTACAAGTATCTCTGTATTTGTCTTTGTTTGTGTATTTCTGAATGTGCATGGGCGTGTGCGTGCGTCTGTCGTTACTCGTGCACGTCTGTATATGTTCGGATGCGCGTGTGTCTGTGTGAGACAACAGCACGGCCAGCGGACTTGTCTGCTGCGTATGAATAATCAAAGTGGTCTCTCTCATCATTAAATCATCGCTGTCCTGGTGGGAGCCTGAGGAGGGAGATGGAGTGAGAGAGCAAGGGAGAGGGAGAGGGATCATAGTTAGCGCTGCAGGGGTACATGCTCTCTCTCTCTCCTCCATCGTGTAGTGTGGCTGAGATGTGTCATGAGCACAAGTCTTTTCTGCTCTCTGTGCTCGCCCACTTAGCTCCCCCAGACACAGCCGCTCTCATACACACACATTCATACATATGCACGCAGAGTATAACACTCATACCCATGCACATCGACACATTATTCAGGAGTGTACAGACATTCACACACTGACTCAAACACACATATTGCATTTCTTCTTGGAAGAGAAGGCCTCCAACCTCTACTACACAAGTATCTGCCACATGCAGCTGCCACTGCTGTCCTTTCCTATGACACAGTATTCACCACAGCACATATTTACATATACTGGAAACCTTTTAATAAACATATGCCACTAAACACTGGTCTGTCTAATGTAAATAAATATTAATTGATTAATCACTCAACAGTCAATAGTTGATTAATTGTTTAAAGCTGCTCTAATCAGTATTTTTATATTAACAGTGGCTATATGTAATGTAAATGGAGAGAGACTGCTGTTCGATTCAGCTCTATGTAGATTCAAAGTGTCTTTCAGCTCATTGTTTTGGTTTTCTGGCCCTCAGCTTTATGGTTTTGATTCACTCTCACCGCTCTCATCAATGTCATTTAAAGCCACAGCAGGCAGCTGTTTTCAGCGAAAAAGCGCCGTAGGCTACCAGCACCAAACAACAGGCAAAGTTAGCGACTAGCTGGTGAGCATTTAGCAGCTAAAAAGCCAGATATTTCCCTCAGGAGTTTGTGGAAATCAAACCAAATCTAAAAGGAGAGTGAATATTGGACTATTTATCAGGTGGACACAAACAGGTCTCCAAATGAATGATAATGTTTCTCCGCAACTGCTGGATGTGTAGATAAGCAACTGTTTGCTAACATGTTTGCCATATACACTTTATAGGGTGATAATACGTAGGCGTTGTGTTTGTAGCTTGGTTCCACTGCCCCCAAGTGGCCAAAACATAAATTATTTTGTAGCTTTAAGTAATTTATTGAGCAAAAATGCTAAAATCATTGTAAACTTCTGTAAAATCTTTGGGTTTGAACTGTGCGTCAGATAAAACAAACAATTCAAAGAGTCTATTTTGGCTCTGTCTATTCTGGGAAATTGTGAATGATGTTTTTCATTGTATTCTGACATTTTATAGAGAAAACAATTATGTGATTAAGGTGTAAAAAACAACAATCAACAGATTGATCGATAATAAAAAAATAATCGTTAGTTGTGGCCTTAGTTTGTAGTTTTTGATGTAGTGTCTCCAGACATTGTTGTCTTCTAACAAATAAATTCCTGCAATGAATTAAAATCTGGTTTAAATTTATTTTAAAGATAAAAGAAATAATTTAAAACTATATTGTTGTAGTGGCCATTGTAATTTCACATTGCAAGGAGATATGTTCTACTCAATATTTTCTCAGTTACTGAAGTTCAAACTTGGCTGCCTGCAGGAAATTACAGCTATTCAGTATCTCTGTCTTTTCCTTGTGCAGTTTAGAGCCTCATTGTTGCACACCGATGAATGGTGTCCTTCCTGAAATAAAATAACAGATAAGTTTATAGACAATTTAAAATCAACCATCACACAACTGGCAAGTCAGATCATTTGAATTGTTTTATCTTCATTATAAAATGTATGATAATAATTAACGTCCATAATGTCCACATTGATAAAGATTAACATATTCATTCAGTCTGCTCAGACTGCAGAAGTTAATATGGTGTTTTCCAATTCAGGAGCTTCACACTTTAGAGATCATTATACTGTGAATATCACCTGAAAGTCTCAGTAGAGAGAAAAAGACAGAATGAAAGAAAGCGTGAGTATGAGAATATAGTGTGAGTGTGAGTACAGACTGTGAGTAGTCTGGGTGAGAGACATTTATAATAGATACTCATTCTGCTGAACGACACACACACACACACACACACACACACACACACGGGCTAGATGTGTTGCTAATGAGCCTGGTGTGCGGTTACGGCGTAGAGCCAGACCGGCTCCACGCTCAGACCGATGGGAGTTCAGTCAGGAGTCACCACTTTCTTCTCTGTTCCTGCTCCTCATCCTCAGAAAGCAGCATGTTACCGTTCACTGTCATTATCAAAGCAGGCGCAGGCTTACCTGAAGGGCTCTGTTTCAATCTCTAAGTATTGTGGGAGACAGGTAGACTCAAACATGAGTTCATGATCGTCCCTGGAGTGTTTAAATGGTTGCCATAATTGTCAGAGAAAAAGAGAAAAGGAGTTTTCTCAGTATAAGACAAGAAACACGTTAGAGAATGCATATGTGCTGTGTTTTTCAAAATATAATGTGATTTCTTGTATTTTGGAATAAAAGCATTAACACATGGCACTGTGAAAGCAATTATTTCCAAAGTGGTGCTTGGTGGAAGGAGAAGTAGATAGACTGTTAAAAAGGGAAGCGATGTGTGATTTTACTCAATAGCAAAAGACCTAAATGTCTCCTCTTTTTTCTCTTTCCATTTCCCCCTATTCTCTCTGTTCTTGCTCTTCCTTCACTCTTCCCTTCAACTTCTGTCCCCTCCATCCAGTCCCAGCCATGATCACCTCCTACCCCAACACCACTCTGGCTACGCAGGGCGAGGAGAAGAAGATGAGCTGCATCGCTCACGGGGAGAAACCCATCATGGTGCGCTGGGAGAAAGAAGAACGCATCATCAACCCGGAGACCAGCCGATATGTGGTCACCGTCAAAGAGGTGGCCGACGAAGTCATCTCCACGCTGGTGGTGAGCGCTCAGTTTCACTGTAATGCAAATGTATTTTCAATCTTATTTTGGGGAGCGCACAACAGTAATTTTTATCTATTCAGACAGATGGAAAGCAGAGAGGGAGAAAGAGTAGTTATGGCAAAAAGAATGTGGCTCACATAATCTTAAAACCTTAAACTAGAGTATAAAATATTAAAGAGCTCCATTTCAGTTCAATTTAATGGTTATTAAAACACAGTATGAACAAGTACATGTGTAATGCAGTATTGTAAAATCACAAGGAATATGTGCCTTGAGATATTTTAGTAGTTAAGTGTCCCACATGAGTTAGCCCCCTTCTCTAGTAAAGGATAAGAATATTGCAGTTGAGTACATCCTTCTTTTTGAAAAATCACTACATAATTAATAAAAACATAATTTTATGCCCTGCATATGGTGTGTGTCTCTCTGTAGATTATGCCTACTGTTCGTGAGGACTCAGGTTTCTTCTCCTGTCATGCCATCAACTCCTTCGGTGAGGACCGAGGCATCATACAGCTGACGGTGCAAGGTAAGCTCGCCCTCGTCTCAGACTCAGCTCACGCCAGGAGTAGCAAAGTTTTCTATCATATATTACTTCATTCATTAATTTATTAATTTAATTGCTGCACAGTGTGACTCCTTGTCTTTGCTCGCTGCGGACATCACCTACTGAGTAAAACCGATACATGTGTCCGGTCTGCCTGCCACCCGGTTCTATTTCAGGGCTACCGCTATAACACTCTGTTGTGTTCACACTTTCCCTCAGAACCACCCGACCCTCCAGAGGTGGAGATCCGGGAGGTTAAAGATCGAACCATAGCTCTCCGCTGGACCATGGGCTTTGATGGCAACAGCCCCATCACAGGATATGATATTGAGTGCAAGAACAAATCAGGTAGACGCAAGTTCAAGAAATAACCTGCCGTGTAACCATCATGTGAATTTAAAAATGTGTAAATTGTCTGTAACGACTGAAACGTGGCCTCTGTTTCTTCTAGCGTCATGGCTATCAGCCCAGGTAACCAAAGATGTGTCACCGCAGCTCAACCAGGCCACTATTATTGACCTCCACCCTTCCTCCACTTACAACATCCGCATGGTCGCCAAGAACATCATTGGCAACAGCAACCCCAGCAACGAGCTCACCATCACTACTGATGAAGCAGGTTGGTGAACTTCTTATAGGCATGACACCAAGTCCTGTGGAAACTCTGTCACTGTTTTACCTAATCTCGTTATCTCAGTAAAGTTCATAGTAAGATTAGCTGCTCAAAAATAACATTATTACTGAAAAGGATCTTAACACTGCAAACAGAGAGGGAGTAAGAAGTTAAACTCGGGTGCAGCTGGAATAATGTTTCCTAGAACATAAAATAAAACGCTTGGAAATAAAGGTTATTTGGCTATTATTACCTTTACACTGTCAGAATGATTTATTTTAATACTTTAACTCTGCTCTGTAGAGAATTGACTCTCTGTCCGAACGCCGGTTTGGAAATAAACTCCTCAGCTATAGTGTCCATTTCCTCCTGGCCCTCAAACCTGTTGAGTCATCTTGCACTTAATTATTTTATGGTTGTTTTAAATGGAGGCCATCATCTTTTATATCTGGGGAAACAGATCAGTTCACTGTTGCTTTTAGTCGGCTCTATCAGTGTTCACTTATCTTCTATTGCCTATAATGATCCCCCCACAGGCATACCAGCACATTAAAACGCCCCATTTTACTGGATTCATTGCTAAAATAAAGTCATAAACTTCAAATTAAATAAAACCATGTATCATTTTTTCACATTATTTTAAGGGTTAAAGTTGATGAAGTTTTATTTTAAATTACTATTAAGTTGAGGTGGAAACTGCAAGGCACTCGAATGAGGAAGAGCATGAAGAAAAACACATTCTTAACTCAACAGCACCATCTAGTGAAACTGAATGGGATGAAAAGGGAATGGCTCTCTCAATGGCGGATCATCTCTTATAAACACCAGCATGCAGGAATATTGAATGATGTGCTTTATTTACAGCTCCTGACGGACCACCACAGGATGTCCTTCTGGAGCCCACCTCCCCACAGAGCATCAAAGTTTCCTGGAAGGTAAAGTCCAAAGTTTATGTGTAACTATGAGCTGCGGCAGTGATATATATATACCAGAATATAGACTATTTTATAATATACATCTCTTCAGTGTCACAACCCCAGTCACGATGAATTAAACATTAAGGGGTCAGAGAGACACAAAGACATTTTTTTTCTCTTTGCAGAGGTTAGTTTCATAATATATGAATGTGTAAAAAGACTGTTAAACGTGAAAAAGTGGATCAGTAGCTACGAATTACATCCGATATTACTGTTTTTTATTTTTGTTTTATTGTTTTATTTGGACCCCAAAAAGGCAACCACTTTGTAAAGGCTAATAGGGATCTGAATAAAGAATAAATTAATAAATGTTATTAAAGTAGCTGAAAATACTGTATATGGTTAAAGGCGTTAGAGGGAGTAACAGTAACTATAACTTTAATTTATGGCTTGTTTTATAACCTGTGGTAGTTTGTGGTGGTCATGGTTGTAAAATATATGACAGTGACAGAAGATGAGTAATGATATTTCATATGTAACAGATCATGTAAAGCTGCATAACCTTGCATAAACATCCAATATCACTTTTCTGTTTGATGAGTGGTTTGCTTTAGAACTTAGTATTTAATGTCTGAGCAGTTTTAGTAAAAGTTACCAGAGCTCATGAGTGATGGTCTTATAACCGTGTTCTCTCCTGATCCTCGTCTCGCAGCCTCCCCAGAAGCACCTGCAGAACGGCGTGATCCGCGGCTACCAGGTGGGCTACAGGGAGTACAGCCCTGGTGGGAGCCACCAGTTCACCATCATCAGTGTGGACACCACAGGAGACACCACAGAGAGCATCACGCTGGACAATCTGAAGAAGTTCACGCAGTACAGCGTGGTGGTGCAGGCTGCTAACAGGGCAGGCACCGGGCCATCCTCTCAGCAAGTGGTCACCAAAACCCTGGAGGATGGTAAGGAGGGGGTGTGGGTGGATCTGATGTGTTATATAGGTGTTACTTTAAATGTCCATGTGTCCACGCTGAGGACCTTGTAAACAGTTTATGGGGTTATGACTTTAGTTAGTATAACTGTATATTTCTATTTTGTGGACTACTTGCTGTTTGACTCGTTATTTTGAAATAAACGAGTGAGTTTTGAACCAAATGTGACCCCACATCCCTTCTACAGTACCCAGGCCAGTCAGATGCAATGGCTCTTAAAAAAGCGCTAACATATTCTTGTGACAAGGCTCCCTCTACTGGACATTTGTTGAATTACAGACAAACAAATGCTTGATCTTCAGCACTATTCTGCCAAAGCCTGTGATAAAGGAGAGCATGTATACTGAGTTTACAAAATATAAAGAGTCTCTTCTTGTTTTTGAAGCCCCGTTTTTTTGTCACAGAAATACCAAACGTTTCTAACGTACGAACACTGTTAGTATGTGATGTAGTGACTGTAATAATCTTTTGCATTTGATAGCATTAATATATCTAGTTTTTTAAGATCTTTTCCCTCAGAATAGTCACTAGTGAGTTTGAGGATGCAGCTGTCCTGTATGCAACTAAAACATTCAACCATTTTAGAATTAAACATCACTTTTCAGTAATGTCTCCTCTGGTCATTATAAGATTTGGTTCTCTCAGTAATGAAGAAAAAGAGGATGTGACTGCTGTACAAAAATTCATGTATCTAAAAAGATTTTCCAGATGTAATATTTGGTGTCAGAAGTTATTTTTTAAACTCATTTGTGGTGCTCAGTGAATTGCCTACATGAGAGTACTTGCCCAGACAGTCGCTGGTGGTGCCACTCCATTAAGCCTCCACTCCAACACCTTCTCTCCCCTCGTGTCTCCGGCAGTGCCGTCTCGACCTCCTGAAAATGTCCTGGCTGTGGCAAAGTCCCCGGAGGTCATCTCGCTCTCCTGGATGCCTCTGCCCAGAGAGGCTCTCAATGGAAACCTGCAGGGATACAGAGTCATCTACTGGGCCAACCTGCCTGACGGAGGTACTAACATCAACACACCCAAACACTGATATCATTAATAGATCAATGCAGTTTACTTGCCATTTAAGTCCCCTGATTTGTCATTGCTGCTGGGTTGGTTTTTCATTGCTGTTGCTTGTTGTCATGGTTCATCCACCAGGGGAAGCTGTGGTATTGGCATACTGTAATATGCTGTTGTGAGTTTCAGAGGTGGTGTAACTTGAATTGTTCAAGCTGTTTTGTAAAATCTTGAGATATAAACGGTTATTTCCTGATAAATGACCAACAGCAGTTGACTTCAGTAAGGGACAATTATATCTACTGTAATCTGACTCGTCCTGTTTGAGGTTAATGAGACACTGTTATCATTTTTGCACATTTTCTTAATTCAAGTGTAATTTTCAGCAACTTATTTGCACTTACAATATTAATCTTTGATCTACATTTTAATTTACGTACTTGACGAACAACGTCTGATTTTCAAATGTGCCACATCAGTGGAAATACAAAGACTGCATTACAAAGAGGGAATATATTGTGGTTCCTGTGTTTTTCCCTTGAATGTATTATACCCTGCTGTATAGCAGTGATCCAACCTGCAGTCTGGCTGGTCTCCATCAATAATTCACAATGCAATAACTCAGCGAGGCTCATTGCTTCAGCTCTGAGTGACAGCACATGAGGGAGTAGAGGAGAGGAGAGAGGAATCAGAGCAAAAATGTAAAGTAAAACCCTTTAGTATCTGTTTTTTGGGTTAAAACACTTCATTATGCAGTGGAGGGCCTCACATACATGATCTATACTGTACATTCAGAACATTCTCAGTTGATTCTCTGAAATTTTAGCTTTCATCACAGGTAACCGATATTTTGATGGCTTTTCACCGCTGAATTAACTGTTGTTGGTATTAGTATTCATAATAATCACACTGTACCACTGTAGTGTGTGTGTTAACGTATCTCCTCTCCTGTGTCAGAACTGGGAGAAATCAGGAATGTGACCACCAATCAGCCGTCTCTGGAGCTGGACGGTTTGGAGAAGTACACCAACTACAGCATCCAGGTCTTAGCCTTCACCAACGCTGGAGACGGTGTGCGCAGTGAACAGATCTACGTCCGCACTAAAGAGGATGGTATGATACAGTCCCACATATAACAGAAACAACACACTCAAATTTATGTTCACCCTACTGTAAATCTTACAAAGCAGAAAAAAAAATCTATTAAAGCACTTCTTCTCCACATTTTCATTATTTAATCCAGTGCTTATTCAAAATCTTCCTCGTATATACATCACACACTGTATTTCAGTGTGATTTATTTGTGTAGAAATACATACTAAGCTGCATATGCATGCATGCATATTCAGTATATTTATCTTGGCACGCCTGAACCCTACACTGCTCTCTTCTTCCCCAGTTCCTGGTCCTCCAGCGGGGGTTAAGGCTGCAGCCTCCAGTAGCTCTGTGGTGTTTGTCTCCTGGTTGCCTCCGCTCAAACTCAACGGCATCATCAGGAAATACATCGTCTTCTGCTCTAACCTGCATCCGATGGTAATAGCATTTGTATACCAAAACATTTTCAGTGATCCTTTTCTTTTTTAAATCCCTACCCCTACCCCACCCCCCCAGTCTGTCACAGCCAACCCAGGGATTGTGGTCTTGAGTAGCTCAAACATTAAAACATGGCAGAATGACATGATATCTACTGGTACACCCATGCTAGTCCGTGAAGCTTTGAATCAAGCCATCTGAATGCTCTCTGGACGCTGCTGCTACCCAATGATACATTAATCTTTCCCCTCTCTCTGTTTCACAGGTGATGAGTGAGTTTGAGGCGTCTCCAGATGCATATTTCTACAGGATCCCCAATCTGGCTCGAAACAGACAGTACAGTATCTGGGTGGTGGCTGTGACGGCTGCCGGTCATGGCAACAACAGTGAGAAGATCACAGTGGAGCCTCTGGCCAAAGGTACACCACCCTCACCAACCTTTGACATTGTTTAGATTTATACAGCTATTGTCATCCAAAGTGTAATTAATAATAAGTAGAGAGCATTTTCGTAGTTGAAGTGTATGAAATGTCATTGCTTTATGTATTTGCTTCTGTGCGAACTACATTCATGTTAACTAACATACTTTTCCATAATGAATGAATTTTTATTGTCATTTGAATATTCGTTTTTATTACGGTGTAAATACATAATTAAAGCGTGAACGTGAAAAGGTATCAAAGTCATCTTTTTAGGCAACTATAACTGATAACTGATAGTAAGGATGTGCCTTAAACATCGATTTCTTGTCAGTTGCTGAAAGCGTCATCCATTTAGACCAACAACAAACCTGTGTGTTTGTGTTGTTTTTAGCTCCAGCCAGGATTCTGACCTTCAATGGGACAGTGACCACTCCCTGGATGAAAGATATTGTTTTACCATGCAAGGCTGTTGGAGACCCTCCACCTACCATCAAGTGGCTCAAGGGAAAGTACGTCACACACAAACAATGATGTAGTACTGCTCAGTACAGAAAGAATATCAGTCTTTCATGGACAACATGACAATGTAATTGTAACATTGATTCTCCAGCACTAATGGAACTCCTACACCTGTCCTGGTGGATGGTCGTCGTAGTGTCCACGGCAACGGCAGCTTCATCATCCGCACAGTGAAAGCAGAGGATTCTGGGAACTACAGCTGTGTGGCCAGCAACAACTGGGGGTCAGATGAGATCACACTCAACCTGCAGGTCCAAGGCAAGCAGTCTCAGAAAACACATAAAAGAGCCATAATGTTGCACTGGGTGATAACTTTCTTTATCACATGACAGAAGTTAAAGTGTATATGTGCTTGGAACTGGAACAGCTGCTACGTTATATGATATTTCTCAGCCTACTAGATCTCTAAGCTCAAAGGCTTCCACTCCCTACCTTTCATATAGCTCAGGTAAAAAGAAAAAATGTGGTCCAAGTGTCCCAACAGGGGTCACCATATTGCTGTTACAGATTAGGCAGTGACTCTTCACAAGGAGACATGAGGCAGTCTAAAACGAATGCTAACCACGCAGTGAATTTTTGTTTGTCCTCAGTCCCTCCTGACCAGCCACGCCTCACAGTTACCAAGACTACCACCACATCAATCACATTGTCATGGATACCTGGAGACAACGGAGGGAGCTCCATCAGAGGTGAGAGCGACACGGTGGCACACACACACACACACACATACAACAAATGAATCTGGAACAGCACAGTGGGCCGTTTAGTGACAACTTAATGTGATGTATACACACAAATATGCTTCAGCTACATACATTATCCTTTATATAAAAAAGAATGACCTCCCTTCAGCTCCCCTATGATAACCAATGTCACCCCCTCCTTTACTCTGGTCTAACATTCCTGTTTTCGCTCCTGTTTCTCATTATCTGGTGGTCGGGCTGAATACGCGAGTGCTAAAAGATAGATTAAAAAGCAGCAGGGAAGATTAGGTCTGTTTGAGTAAAAGATTAAAGCGCTCCATCTTAAAGAAAGCGCAATCACAGCGAGACGATTTGTGGTGATTTATCATTGCTCCTAATTATGGGGCTGCTGTCTGTGGAGTTGTAGTCACTATAAAAGCTGTCCATGATACCTTCTCTGTGATATTTGTTTTGCTTCCCTGCTTACAGCGTCATCCATCACCAAAACACACACACACACCTAAGCTTACAGTTGTCTATTTTTAGCCAGGCTTGCAGCGTACTCTAGGGAAGGCGATGTTGGTCGGTCGGCCTGTCCTCAGACTGTCACCCCTACATTTCTGTCCAGATAACTATAACTGAATAACCGAATAATTGGATGGATTCCATATAATTTGGTGCAGACATTCGTGGTGCCCAGAGGATGAATCTTAATGTTGTTAATGATCTCTGTCTTTTAATTTAGTGCCACCAACTGGTCAAACACTTTCCTCATGTTCAACACGTCTTTACTTACTTGCTAATGAAAGTATTCCTTTTAGCTGCTGTAAAAGACTGAATTGTGTTCAGTTACAGTTGTATGACAGGCAGACTTGGTCAATAAACAAACTTGTTTTCAGTAAACAGTTAGGTGTTGTTACCTTGATTAATGGACTGAAGCTGACGTAAGGTATCCATGGTTGTTTCCAGACAATTTCAGGCTATACATATTATTAAGCTCCAAATAAGGTGAAATTGAATAAATAAATACCACTCGGATTTTGATAAGAACAGTATTTACAAGCCAGAAGCTGGTAAAGACGATAACTTTCATGTGATACAGTGTGAACACAGCATTAGTCAAGACTGACAACATAGAGCTGAACCTGTATCTGCGATCTTAAATGGCCGGTGTGTAGAGGATGAGCATGTTTGATTGAGGTGACAATGAACTCGCAGGATCTAAGAATAGCAATGTTGTCTCTCCATTTTTCATCCACCCAACAATTATATATTCTGGTGAATTACAAGTGTGGCTGCAGATTTTTAGTCTTGTCATTTTCTCTTCAGTCGTCAAACTAAATGTTGTCTTACATCCATTAATAATTAAAAGGTGCACTCAAATGTCAGTGATTTCATATAGAGATTTCTATAGGCAATAATAGACTTAATAAATACATATAATTTATGCATAAATAAAAGTCCATTCTTCTGTATAATTACTATTCAAATCCTCTTTTCCTTAATTTCCTCTTCTCTTTTGCTCTCACCATTTGCCTCCCCAGGTTACATCCTGCAGTATTCAGAGGACAACAGTGAGCAGTGGGGCAGTTTTCCCATCAGCCCCAGTGAACGTTCATACCGTCTGGAGAACCTGAAGTGCGGCACCTGGTACAAATTCACCCTGACGGCCCAGAATGCGGTGGGGCCCGGGCGCATCAGTGAGATCATTGAAGCTAAGACCCACGGGAAAGGTAGGGCGTGCCACACCAGGGAGCTGAATTTGTTTGCTGCATTTTGAGTTTTGAGTCTGGGAATCAGTCGAAATGCAGTTCTGTGATAACAACTAATCGTGTTGTCTAAGATCATTCAAAGCAACTTCTTTTGGGAGTCATGTTCCTGTACCTATATTGCAGTTTTTCTCTAATAATTCAAGGTAGAATTAATGAAAGTAGGTAAGGGAGTATTTTCTTTCCTCAGCCACTGAAATTTGATGATGTGATACGATTTTGTTTTCATTGATCTTAAAAACTCATAACTCAAAACTCCTGTAAAACCCACTAAATGGTGGCAAATTTCAGGAAACTCTGTAACTCATATTCCCTAGGGATTGACTAGCATTTATGTGTTATTTGAATGTCTTTATGTCGATTGACTGTGAAACTTTTTTGCCAAAGTGTGATCTTAAACTGTTGATAACCTTTTCTCTCGGTCTCCTCCTCAGAACCGCAGTTTGCCAAAGAACATGAACTTTTCACCAGCATCAACTCCACCAGGGCCAGGCTCAACCTGGTTGGCTGGAACAACGGCGGCTGTCCAATCACCTCCTTCATACTGGAGTACCGGGCAGTGGACTCAGCCACTTGGACCACAGCCCAGCGCACATCGCTGACCAAGAGCTACATCCTGTACGACTTGCAGGAGGCGACCTGGTACGAACTGCAGATGAAGGTCACCAACAGCGCCGGCTCAGCAGAAAAGAGGATCACCTTTGCTACTCTCAATGCTGACGGAAGTGAGTTTGGATTAAACAGATTGTCACAGAGTTGCAGAGATATAGAGGATCATTGGATCAGGATGGGATAGAAGTATCAGTAGCAGCTCAGGCGCAATTTAAGAAGAAAAAGTAATAAAACGTCCCTCCAAACTGAAAATGGGGCCAAACGTGTGTTATTAGCTTACAGATAACATGAATGACATGGAACAGGAAACGAGTATACAGACCAACATAAAAGGGTGTGGAGGGCAGTCTTGTTTCTTCTTCTTTTTGTGTTCTTTGATATCGTATTTAAGGTGTCAGGAGACAGTGTCACAGTAGCTCTCTAACAAAGTTTTGAAGTAGGGCACTGCCATGTTTCACATCAACACACAATCAGAAGGGTGAGGGTTGAGGGCAAAGGGAAGAAATTAGACAGAGCGTAAGAGTGAAATGATATTTTTTAATCATTTACATCAGTTAAAACAGTGTTGCAGTTGCACCCATTACTACGACTGTTCGGGGCAGCAGTGTTTCAGCATGAAGTGCCACTCTGCAGTCCTGCCTAAAGTACGCTATGTGCTTTAAGAGTATTTGTGAATAAGAGAGTTTTGTCAGCCTTTAAACATATTGACAGGTTTTCTGACGGCTCAGCTGAGTGAGAAAACAGGGACGGTCTTCAGATTCTCCACGGGCCACGGTGTAGCTTTATTTGCCTTGGGCTACAGATTGTGTCAGTCATACACAAAGGAAGTGTATAAGCTGTAAAGAAGGATAGGAGGTGGTGAGAGCTCTGTGGTGCACTCCAGACTATTCATTAATTTCCTTTGAAGGGTTTTGCTGAGACGTGTAAGCTGCCTATCAGGATGTTATGTGTGTGTGTGTGTGTGTGTTTGTGTGGATGCTATTGTCAGTTTGACAGTAGGTCTATAGCTCTGCTCAGCTGCTGAGCAGCAGCCCAGGAGAATAACAGCACATATTCAGTCTCCCACAAACCTGGTGCCCCAGCTTCGATCAGCCAGAGGCTTTTCTTCTATATTTTAACTGTTAGGGAAGGCATTAGGAAACTTTCACAAATTTTAAAGCACTTCCAATCCAATTCCTGTGAACGACCAAATAATCAGCCACCGGCAGGTTTTTGTTTTAGTTTTATTTGTGGAGTTTGTTTGTTCTTCTCATGTCTGCGTGAGTTTTCTCCCACAGTTCCACAGAAATGAATGTCAGGTGAACTGGAGACTTAAAATTACCTGTAGATGTGAATGTGTTTATCTATCTATATGTTGTGTGTTGGTCCTCTCTACGATGAACCAGTGTGCGCTCCAGGCTCCAGAACTGCCTGGATGGATGGATGGCTAATTATACTAATAATATCAATAATAATATATACAAAGCTCAAGTTAGAGGCTACTGAAGGACCTAAATTACCTTTCTAATGTGTTTAGAAAAGCCAGAAAGTAGATCAACCAGAAGTATTTTAAGTAAGTTAAAGTAAGTTTAATTCCTAAGCATATTTTATCCTTATAATCTTTGACTGTGCTGCATGAAAATGTTTTTCAACATTGTTATTTTGGCGTGGCAGATTATTATTTGGTGTTGCATAAAATGAGCAGATCAGTGAGGTTTTGAACAAATGTTTCACATAAACAGCAGCAAAACCAACAAAACTAAACATTAATTCCTCATAAATGTCTGAATGTGTTTGTTTTCCAAGGTACCATCCCTCCCTTGCTGAAAACAGGAGACCCCATCTCAGACAACATGTCAGGCAGCGGAGGGCTGAAGATGGTGGTGACCATCACCTCTGTTCTCGTGGTAGCCGTGCTGGTCTTCATCATGCTTATGGTGCTAAAGAGGAGGAGGAGGGAGCAGAGGCTCAAGAGACTCAGAGGTGGGTTGTAGATGAAATTATGGTTTATTTTGTATGAAGTGTACGCATTCGCATACTGTATACAAATGTTGAAACACCTACACACATCCAGTCAGAGTGCCATGTAATTAAAATCTTTTGACGCTCAAGTGCATCTGAACCGAGAAAAACTGAGGCTAAACTTTGCTTTTGTAATTAAGAAACTTAAGAAAGTAATTGTCTCTTCAGGTCAGACACCTCCATGTTTATTTTTCCAACTCTCTAACATGCTTTCGCTGCCTTTTTCTAAGTGAAATTGTCAGTGATTGTACAGTATTTCCACTGCTGTAGCTTATCAACTAGAACAGTACTATTATGGTATTAACAACCTCTTTGCTGACTTCACAGATGCCAAAAGCCTGGCAGAAATGCTGATGAGGTATGTATGCTTAATTTCAATTTATGCTGGCTGTTTCCCTTTAAGCAGCGAACATAAATCACAATGTAGCCCAGAGTTACAGTACCCTTCAGTAAAAATCAAATATATTGCACACAGGATGTGCTGTCCCTCTTGCCTTCTTACAGCTACTTATCAACTTAAATGGAATTGAATTAGCATTTCTGCGATACAATGCAAAATCACGCAGCTGAAAAGTAATGAATTTTTCTCATTAACCGCCTCCTCAGTAAGAACACACGGACTCCAGACACAGTGAACAAGCAGCAGCAGACGTTAAGAATGCACATCGACATCCCCAGAGCCCAGCTCCTCATCGAGGAGAGGGACACCATGGAGACAATCGGTAAGATACTTGAAGTGAGACCTTGTGCTCATCAGTCACCGTATTCATTATCGCTCATGACTGACATATTTTTTCCTATCTCTGTCTTTTGGTTTCCTGCTTTCCCCTCTTTCCCTCCTCTCTCCGTTATTTTTCTGTCTGTTAGATGACAGGTCCACCGTGCTGTTGACAGACAATGACTTTGGGGAAACAAATAAGCAGAAATCCTCCACGGTGACCCACACAGTCCACTACCAGTCTCTGTCCCAGGCCACTGGACCGCTGGTGGACGTGTCCGATGCCAGGCCTGGAACCAGTGAGTCCCACCACCGTCAGTGCTCAACATTTATTTCTTTTACTACTAATATTAATACTACTGCTAGTCCTGTGTTACTAACATAATGTTGAAAAAGTGTCTTGTGGCTGAAGCAAATGTGGTGTCACACATTTTTCAACATCCTCCTGAATCTACATAGTTATCTTCTCGTAGATGGATGTCACTGTCAAAGATATTTGCCTCAGCACCATAAAATATAAACACTGGTAATAGCGTTTCATTGCACATTCATCTGAATTACATGCAAGGCAAATAGCTTTCCCACCTTGTCTTAGTTTAACTATAAACTGACCTCATACAGCATGTGAGCCGTCTTCCAGCAGTGAGATTACAAAGACTCAGCAGCCGTGCTGCAGAGCGGCCTCTGGGCTTCTGGTGTTTGAGCTCCACTGAAGCAGAACTGATGAAGAGTAGCGATCTCCCAGCCTCTTCTTGACACGTCCTCACCTGATTGCTCCGCTCCAACTGGCCTGTTGGACCAGAGTGCACACATACACATACTGTACACACATGGACACACACACTCAGATTAGTGATGCAGTGAAATCATTTTGTTCAGACAGTGCAAAAATTGGATATTTTCCCACCCAAATTAGCCAATAGAGATTCAGATATTGTTGCTAATATTCACTTTCGTGATAGTTTTAGTACAGATAGACATGCAGGTTATCTTGGGCTAATTGAATAGTTTAGAATTTTTATTCTGATGCTAATTTTACACTTAAGTTTCACACTCCTAGAAATAAAAGCACAAAATATCAGTTCAACAATCTGTCAACTTGCTTTTTCAATTAACATATGATGCTTTTTACATTTGCTTGTTATCTGCCATCACCAACAGTATGCCCATGTATCAGGGCATCTGTAACACACACACACACAAGCACACACACATGCACACACATCTGGCACAGTATAATATAAACACACGCACAAGACATAATGTAAAACGCACAGATCAGTATCACAGTTCTGCACTAACACACACTTGCATACACAAGCACAACCTCAACACTCGTCACAATCACACACACACATTTACACACAAGCATATGATTGGTATGTAGTCATATGGTTGGTTCATTTAACCTGGCCAGTGGGGCTGACTCATCCTTTTTTGTTGGCCAAACACCTCCATCATTTCAGCCCTCTGTCCCTGCTGATAGAATTACTGTCTGACCTACTACAATTACCAGCACCATTCTTCTCTGCACAGATCCAATCCAGGCCTTTTCTAAAGGGTCTCATTCTGATTTGGCCCAGCGGTGCACGGAGCAGCAGCCTGTCTGGGTCAGGCTGAATATGATACTATTTATATGTCTGTATGGCGACAGTTGGAGCTTAAGATTGATGATAATGTCGTTGATGATAATGGAGCTGTGGGGTGGGTAATGTTCAGACCTCACTGAAGGGGTAAACTGTAGATTTGTACCACAACACAGCAGGAAAGGCATACAGTATATTTCCCTTCTCGTTCTTAGATTCCAAAGACAAATCTTGTTGTTTTTGGTTAATGATGAGCCACATTTAAACAAACAGCTGTTTGGATGTGAGCAGGGTCACTATATGAATGAGCCAAAAACAGGGTCAACTGTTAACTTTGTCTTGCAACTGAAGGTGGGGAAATTCCTCGATTGGTCTGCGTCTATCAAGGATTAGGGCCAAGCTGCTGGAGGCAAACATGTCCCTGTGGGCTTGAATTTGTTTGTTTGACGCCTTCCTTATAGACTTGTTTTATTCTGTACAATGATGACATAAATATTTTATTTTCATTCTATTATTGACAGAGTCATTTGGAAATGAAATACTCTCTTGGAGACTAACACAATTCCCATAATTAGATTTTGAAAGACAAATTTGAAAGAATGCAATTTATACTATCCAGTCCCAGGTACACAAAGACTATCAGTGAACACTGATGTATGCTTATGAATGAGATAATGATTTACTGTTTTATTCAAGCACTAATATCTATTTATTCATATAATAGAAGCTCTCAGACTTGAATGAGTTCAGATCCAAGACCAAGAGAGTAATTCTAAATATCTAAATGTATCAAAACAAAATGATCCAGTCAGACGAAAGTGCTAGTTAATGTTGTGTCAGAGGACTTAGGCTTAAATTGATTAAACTGAAAAATGGAGTAGCTGTTTTTAGCTCTGCTCACCAACGATTTGTCCTGTTCTCTCCTCACCAGATCCCACTGCCAGACGCACTGCCAAAGCTGGTCCTGCCGCGGCACGGAGCCGCTACGCCAGCCAGTGGACCCTGAACCGGCCGCACCCCACCAGCTCCTCACACACCCTGACCACTGACTGGAGACTCCCCACGCCACGCGCCACTGGATCTGTGGACAAGGAGAGCGACAGCTACAGTGTCAGCCCCTCGCAGGATACAGGTAGAGTAGAGCAGGGTGGAGGGTGACCATGACAGCTATCCAGAAACAACACGGACGCACAGCCTTTTTTTTATAAAAAAGGTTAGAAAGTTGGGGGATGTGACAGAACTCATGTTGCTTTTGTGAGATTGTCGAGTGTGAAGGCGAGCTGCATGGCTCTCACATTGGCGTCTGTGCAATCCAAAATATATTGGCAGTAGTTTTTCCATTTGAAAGTGCAACTTTGGGGCGTACTCTTGGCTGAGGCTTCCAGGTGTGAATCCAACTTAAATCTACGCCATTTCCCTCTATCTCTCACATACTTTTTAATCTATCACTGTACTGTATTAAATAAAACTAAAATTCCGCAACAACCATTTAAAAACACCACATAAATTCAGTTAAATTTCACCTGTTTTTTAAAAGTGTAGTGCTGCTCTCTGTGCTGTATTTCTACAACAACTACTAAACTTGTGTATCATGATGTGTAACGTGTGTTTGTCAGATCGTGCACGGAGCAGCATGGTATCAACAGAGAGCGCGTCCTCCACCTACGAGGAGCTGGCCAGAGCCTACGAGCACGCCAAGATGGAAGAGCAGCTCCGCCACGCCAAGTTCACCATCACAGAGTGCTTCATCTCTGACACCTCATCCGAACAGATGACAGCAGGGACCAACGACTACACTGACAGCCTGACCTCCAGCACGCCATCTGAGTCGGGTATCTGCCGCTTTACCGCCTCGCCGCCCAAACCTCAGGATGTCAGTCGGGTCATGAACATGGCCGTGCCCAAGGCGCACCGACCTGGTGAGGAAGTGGACTTTTTCCCTCTAATCACTGAGCACTGTTCCACTCCAACAGTACATGATATGTATATAATCATGTTTATTTTCTACAGCAAACCAGTTTAGGATCAGAGTAACTATAGTTGTAAAAGATAAATATGTAGAGAAATCACTATAAGTGGCAGAACTTCTTGAATGAAGATAAGAAAAACATATAATTTATTTGACCAAATATCACTGTCCAAAGAAGAGTGATAAAACCTTACAGTTAGAGTGAAACAGCAGTTTCATATCATCTTTAGTTTCAGTAATGTGATCTATGTATGAGTGAAACAG
>VMKM01000770.1:161091-191091 GCA_008360985.2 Macquaria ambigua
GCTGTAGTTACGAGAGGGATTTAAATCAAATCCTTTAGATTCATCTCAAAAGTGGGCGTAGCTTAGCGAATACGGAGCTGTGGAGGTCTGTTTGCCTTCACCCACACCTCTCTCACCTGTGTCGTTAGATCAGCAGGTGGAGGATGAGGTGGAAACTGATGAACTAGACCTCAAGTGCATTCTTTGGAAATGTGAACTAAGTTTTTGCCAACAAAAATAGTTTTTGAGATCCAAACATACACCTGCTGCTATTATTTAGCTCTGCTACTGTAAACAGTCAAGTGCAGTTTTATATGATGGGTCCGAAAATTCAAAAACACATTTAGCATATAACAAAAGATAACTGAACTGAATTAACACAGGGACTTTTTTTATTTCATTTGACTTTAAACACTTTTTATGTAATCCATTAGAAATCCATGAGACTAGCCGTTTGTTTTCTCTGGTGTCACACATTTTCTCTTGGCAGAACAGATGTCAATAATTTAGTTTCTTTGTCCCAAGTTGGATTTGTTAATCAGGTTGTAAGAAACTGGATGGTATCACTTCTTATTAGTTAGTTAGTCTGGAAGCCCCTCAATTAAATCTTAAAAACGCTATTGTTGATGGCCACCTTGGCCAACTTCTATTTTAATTCAGCTTTGATCAGTTTTCAACCCTGGGGTGCATCCCATTAGTCTTCAGACTGCTGCTACATACAGTATCGTCTCATTTAACCATTACACAGTACATTTTTCTCTGTGGGTGTAGCTCCTTGTTTTTCTCCAACTTTTAAAGGCTTAACACAGTAAGCAAGCCCATCACACACCGTGAACAAGGATTATAAGATGCAGTTCCTCCAATATCACCCCAGGGATGACTTTTGTTGTAAGAAAACAGAATACTTTTTTTGCTAGTAAATTATGTTGTTTTTTAAACTACATGAAGGCTCTGTCTCCAAAAGCATTTCATTACATCTGCAGTTTGAGGAAACCTGCTGTGCCGTCCTGCACTCTCCTCTCAGGTTGTAGGCTTCTTACCTTACGTGACCCTCTGCTCCTCCGGGTAGCCCTGCAGATCAATTACGAGTTCTGAGTATGCCAACGGGCTGCTGACCACACACAGAAGCACAGACATTCAAACAGACAGACAACCTTCTCCCTGACACGTGTACACAGCTCATTCATCACCCCACTCTGCTGTCATGTCATAGTGTGTCTGGGGCCACCTATAATTAGCGTTGTTGGAGGTGCCCTGTCCGAGGTCTGTGTGTGTGCACAAGGGTACACAGTCCCAGAATCCTCAGTTTGACCAGACAAGAGTTGAGGCCATCAGATCTGCTTCTCAAGTTTCAGGCCTCATTATGCTTTGAACGTTTGTGTACAGGACGGCAGACTCATATCACCAGTTCACCAGGGATAGAGGGCAACTAAAGGCTATCTGTTAACCTAACCTGAAGCTATTGTCACTCAGTAGAAAACAGCACTTTACCGCCACAGTGGAGACCGTTAGGTGTAATACCAGACTCTTAGCCTTTCAGGCTGGTGTGGCCTCGCTGAGTGCTAGACTCTGGTGTCAGTTACTTTGGGGGATACATTATAGGCATAAGAATCAAGCTGCGTTGCCGCTACAGTTTCCTGGTGGGTTGTCGACTATTTGTAACGAGTTGTGTTTTTGACATTGCACAAAAGAAGCAATATGCACTGATACAGAAAGTGCGGTTTGAGCAGGAAAATTGGAAGCACATTTCTTGTGTCGTGAGTGAGTCAGGCCTAAATGTGCATTATATATTTTCATTAGCGTTTTTAGCCTTTTTTTTTTAGCTGCGTCAAATGTTATGTATTTCAGCTGACTCTACAGTCAATGAACTGTAAAATGATAGGAATGTGGTTTTCTGAGAGGCCCGCAGCAACTCTGACAATACGTATCCCACATACAGTGAGGGGCAGTTGGATTTACACATATTATTTTAATCACTGGATCTACAGGGCTTAAAAGATAATCACATTTGGATGTCCGTGCTTTTGTAAACTTTTTGCTTAAAAGATAATAAGCGTTTGTAAATAGCTGCTCTGACTAATGTTCATTGTTACTGTAAGAATTTGTTTCTGCATATGAAAAGGTTGACTGCTAATTTCTTGTTAACCAATCCAGCCATGCTAACACTACATGGCCAAAAGTATATGGAACGACAAATATTATGCCCATATGTGATTGTTGAACACCTCATTTCTAAACTGTGGGCATTGATGTGCTATAAGGGAAGGCTTTTCACAAGATTTTGTAACCTGGCTGCAGGGATTTGTTCCCATTCACCCACAAGAACATCAGTCGACTGCTGAAGTTAGCGATAGATCCAATTCATCCCAAATATGTTGGATGGGTTTGAGGTCAGGGCCAGTCAAGCTCTTTCACATCTAACTGGGAAAACCATTTCTTTATGGAGCTCACTTTGTGCACAGGGACATTGCCATGTTGAAACATGAAAAAGACCTTCCCCAAACTGTTGCCACAAAGTTGGAAGCACAGTGTTGTCTAAAATGTCACTATATTCAGCATTAAAGCAGCATTCATATATGTTTTTGGCCACTTGGGCACTGAGCTGCCTACCTATTTACACACTCAGCAGACACGGAGCAACATTAGCATTCATTGGGGGTCGTATTTCATGCCCCCAGACGAAACCATAACTCTCCTTTTGTTGTGTTTTCCTGAAGTCCTGAAGAAAATATCTGGCTCTTGAGCTGCTAAATGCTTCACTGTGTTCACCAGCTAGCTGCTTACTTTGTATGTCGGCCATTTGGCGCTGAGCAGATAGTGTACAGTGGGTTTTTAGAGCTTTAGAGCTCATCTTCAATGAGTTGAAAGACGCTAAAAGTCATTTGACCCAACCTTCATATAAAAACATGGAGTGCAGCTTTAATATAACCCTTAATTGGAACAGAGGGGCCCAATCCAAACCATGAAAACAGTCCCAGACCAAAAGTGCACAAACGTATGTGGACGAGGGGAGTCTTGTCTTCCATGAGACAACACAGTTATGGCTATCAATTAATCACTTATCATCTTCATAATCTAAGTCTGAGATTAACTAAAGCTGTTTTCTCCACACTTGTAAATTCAAAGTAGAGTGTATTACAGTATTAATCTACTGAAACCCAGACCCAGTGCGGAGGCCAGTTTGACTGACAGCTGGTGAGTGACCCAGCTTCAACCCCATCTCCGTCTCTATTACATCTGACTGACCTCAGCCGACCTCACCTGCCCATTGCAAAGGTCAAAGGCAGAGGGACAGCTTCTCATTCATCTCTCTCTCATCTCATTTTATTTCATGCGACCACCCTCACCTGACAAAGTCATTATGAGACTAACAGTTTATTTATTTGTGCTCTTCTTCTTCAGTGCCTCACGAGAGCAAATCCATTGGGCCCGTGTCCCATTACAGCGTGTTCCTCAGCACTTTGCTCATAAACTTTTACAGCAGTGCTGGTAATTGCAGGGCTACAGGCAGCAGTCAGCTTATGGTAGGCCTGTAAATATGTTGTGTGTATGTGTGTCCCTTAATGACACACACAGTATAGAAATGCGGGTCGGGGGAATATTAAGACATCACCCTTCACAACAGAGCGGACTGAGCTGAAGATGCAACAGACACTTACACAGATTAATGGCTTGGCAGAGAGTTGCTGTTGTGTTTTTATTACACATACTGTCCCATTACTGTACGATCTGCAATTTACTGGCTGATGAATTTTCAAACTACATTTCTAATGAGCTCCCATGGAAACACTTAAATCTACATTTAATTCAATTAACACTCCTAGCCATTCATCATCTATACTGGCACTAATAGGGCTTATTATAAAACACAGTAAATTATGCATTCTCCCCGTGAACCCAGAAATCCATTCTCCAAGGTCACATGTGGGACTGAATCTGCAGAGACGGCCTCGCCTGTGCTGGCATTAACGCTGAGTAGCTGGCAGGAAGTGTGTGTGTGTGTGTGTGTGTGTGTGTGTGTGTGTGTGTGTGTGTGTGTCCATACTGTATATACTTACATTTGTGCACGTGTGGGCTGCGTACATGTGAGTGTGTCGGCACGTGTGGGAGAGAGAATACGTGTTGAAAAGTGATTTTAGCGATGAATCGTGTACCTGTAAACGCTTGTTGATCTCTGGTCCTCTGAAAGATGAATGTGAAGACGAGCGGCCTCAGCAGTCAGGAAACAATGCAGACAGATCCTCAGCTCATCAAGTGTTTAATCTCCAGTGCAGCCCACTACATCTGGCAACCCAACGCCCTTTTGTGAGGGACTAATTTGCTCTGTTAAATATGTAATCCAATCAGCAAAAGGGATAGCAGTAGAGGTACCATAGACTCACTGAACTGAAGTGTCTCTCCCTCTCTTTCTCTACCTCTTATCTAACACTCCAGACAATTACTTAAAGATTGAAGAGACAGCTTTTAATCGGGCTTTATCACTCAGTTAAGGTATTAAATCTGACCTGGTTTATCTTGCTATGGGCGTTCACAAGTTATTCTGTTTCCTAATAAGACTCCAGTTCTTCCTCTCCTACAGTGCAAGCAGCAGAGGAGGGGGGGGTGATAACTACCAAATGCAAGCAAGAATTTATAGGCCGGTAGCCGAGACATAGTCCATCATTCAGCTTTTTCACAGTAAGAAAAGATAACTCAATAACTTCATCATTGCATCACTCCCTGACAATGATAGCAAAGATAACGTTTTATTATTCTGCTTCCTATTACATTATGTTCTGCACATTTTTTTCCTGATAGCAACTGTTAAATCAAATAGATTCTCACTTGGTGAAAATTAGAATTACATTAAAATAATGGTTATGTGAATCATAATCCCAGAAGGGCCCGAGGTGAGCAAATGTAACAGCGTGAATGTGAGTTAAATATGGATTTTCAACTCTCTGTGAAGTTAATTTAAACAGAGAGGAAGGCATAATACAAATGGAGTCTGTGGAGAAACTCAGACCAGTTTGGAGCACATACTGTACACAGAGGGGATCCCAGAGAACTGCTGCACTGTCTCTGGGGGCGAGCAGAGACTCTCTGGTGAATATCGTTGTGGAACCAAGCTGACCCCAGAGGGGGTGAGGCCTCTGTAGTCTGGCAACACTGTGTGATCCTGTTGGCAGTCATACTGTATTGGATATTTCTTACAGTCAGAATTTAAGCGTATGTGAAGGCATTTTAAAAACATATGAAGTCCTTATTGTTTTTTAAAATAATTCAACAAATGATACATGTTAGTGTTTCGTATGAGTTTAAAAGTGTTCATATCTTGATCAGAATGGATGACAAAAATGACACACTTGTATGATTTTTTTGTAGTATTTACATGCAGTTGACAGTCAATTAAATCTTCACTAATCAATAGTTTTATACAGTATGAACAAATGACTACATGTAATGCGACAGTTGTTGCTTGTAGATAGTTGTCACCCAACTCTTCCCCTCAGCACGACAGAGCTTTTTAGCATCTTTCAGCTCATTGTTTTGGTTTTACGACCCGCAACTTTACTGTCTTGTTTCACTCCCATCACTCTCATCAGGGTTTTCAGCAAAAAAAAAAAAAAAACTAAAAAAACAAACAAAACAAAAACAGTTACTCTACCTGCTCAGCACCTAACAGCAGATAGACAGAGTTAATTCACTTCAATTCACTTTTATTTATATAGCGCCATATCATAACAAAGTCATCTCAGGGCACTTAGTTAGTGACTAGCTGGTGAACATAGTGGAGCATTTAGAAGCTAAAGAGCCAGGACTTACATTGGTCAGATGTACCGAGTCCATCCGCTGGATGTGTAAATAAGAAACTGTTTGCTCACATGTTCCCCATAACAACTTTTAAAGTTAATAATATTTCAACGTTCCATGATCACAGTGTAGCCTACTACAGGCTTTATTTCTGTCTATAATGACTAATCACTGCCATTCATCCATGTCAACTTCATATGGTGATAATATATCATTGTTGTCTTTACAGCTTGTCCCGCCGCCCCTAAGTGGTGCTGCTTTAAAGCGTTTTCATTATCGTCCAACAACACGTCAGAATATCACTGTGCATGGAGATAAATTTAACTAAACGTTAATCGTCACCTGTTTCTCTCCCGTGTGTTCCCTCTCAGGAGGAGAGCTGGTCCACCTGCCACCTTACCTCCGTATGGACTTCCTGTTGAACCGTGGCGTGCCACTGGCAGCCCGAGGTGGAGGGGTCAGCAGCAGCAGTGGCAGCAGCAGCAGTGGTGGAGGAGGAGGAGGAGCAGGAGCAAGCGGAGTTGGTGCTGGTGCTACAGGGGAAACAAGAGGAGGGGGAGGAGGAGGGGGAGGAGGAGCCATGGGCCAGACCTGCTTGGAACCCCAGAGGAGCCGTACCCTGAAGAGGCCACCTCCCATGGAGCCCACCCCCATGGAAGTGCCCTCACCCAGGGAGGTGCAGCAGTGGCAGCCAGGAACTGCCTCCACACTCCCCCACAGGGATGTCCGGGAGAGGGGAGAGGTCCGGGGTGAGGTCCGGGCGGAGGTCTCCTCCTCAGGAGACCTAGCCCAAGCACAGGCTGCCAAGCTCAGCACTTCCCAGGAGTCACTGCTGGACTCCAGAGGACACCTGAAACAGAGCAACAACCCCTATGCCAAGTCTTACACTCTGGTATAACACTGGGACACACACCAGACTGCTTCAGACAACAGGACTACTGCAGACACGCCGGAGGAGGAAGGACAAGAGACAGACGACAGGCACAGGATGGACAGTTTTCCACAACAGAAATTGTTGTATATAGAGCCGTTTCATGCATCTGAAGTGGATGCTTTTCTTTGAGTCTGTCTTTCTTTCTTTCACTCTTTTCTTTCTTTCCTCTCTCGCTCTTCTCTGTTGCTTTCACACTTTTCATTCTCTCACACCTCGCTCCTCTTCTGATGAATTTTCTCTCACAGTTTTTATTTTCTACTTGAGTATTCTTTTATTCTAAAGTGACAACATATGAGGATTGCCAAAATGATTTATTTAAAATTTGAGAAAGAGAAAAAATACTATTGAATTTATATCAAGGACAATTATAGTCATTATTATTATTACTATTATTATTATATAAAAACAGAAAATATCTAAAAAAAAAAAAAAAAAACAGAAGGGAAAGGGAGGAGGACTCTGGAGCACTCTGCAGGAGAACATCGCTTTCTTAATTTATTTTTATTTTATTGTCGCAGTGTGATGAAATCTGTGATTGGGTAACTGAGGGGGGTTTTAGCACTACGAAGAGCCAATAGAGGAGAAGAAGAGTGACGCCGGACACGACCGCCAATGCTGACCAATCGTAATGTTTTTCAACCTTTCTGACGACTGCATGGCGACTGATCAAATGACAATTAATAGGAATGGCTGGAAATCCAAAAAAAAAAAAAAGAGAATTTTTGTCACACTATGAAATTATACAATGTGAATATATATAAAGAGATCACTTTTATTTGTGGATATTATGGGGAAAATGATTTGGTTAATAAAGTCCTTAGTCATGTTTGCACACATCTGACTTTGATTCATGTTGCTCGAGCCCAACACCCTTCCCTCTTCCTGTTTCTCTCCTCCTCTTCCTGTCGTTCTTCTCTCCTTCGTTCCTCTTTCTATAACCTACATTCGTCTTATACCATTCAGACCTGTCATTTACAGAAAAACACAGTAGTTCTTGTTGGCAGTGGTGGAAAGTACATTTACTCAAGTACTATACTTAAGTACAAATTTGAGGTACTTGTACTTTACGCAAGTCTTTTCTTTTCATCCCACTTTATACTTCTACTCCGCCAGGCCTCAGAGGGAAATATTGCACTTTTTTCTCCACTATAATTATTTGACAGCTTTAGCTTACTAGTTACTTTACAAATGAAGATTTTTGCACACATATAAAGAGCTAATAAAATATGATGTTTTGTTATAAATTAAACTACCCAACAGTATATACAAGCACAGCTGAATTGATTAGTGCAACGATTCATGCAAAAAAACATTTCATGGTTCCAGCTTCACAAAAGATTTGCTGCTTTTCCTTTTAATTCATTCATAAGTCATTTTAATTTATTTTTAATTATTTTAAGGTTTGGACTGTTGGTTGGACATAACAAACATTGTGAAGGTGTCACTTTGGGCTCTAGGGAATTGTGACAAACCCCTATTAACTGATTAATTGAAAGATAATCAGCAGATAAATCCATAATGAAAATAATCATTGGTTGCAGTCATATACAAAATAGTTAAAAAAAATAGCTCCACCTCAACCAACTACAAGAGTAAAATTCTGCTTTTATAATACGTGAGTAATAATAATCTGTTATACCAATATATAATAGTATAACAGTCACAGGGCCCATTTTCCTGCACTGAGTACTTTTACTTTTAATACTTTAAGTACATTTTACTGATTATACTTACGTACTTTTCCTCAAATAACATTTTCATTGCAGGACTTTACTTGTAACAGAGTATTTTTACGGTTTGGTGTTAGTAAGTAGTAGTTAGTAGTAGTAGTAAGTAAAGGATCTGAATACCTCCTTCAGCACTGCTTGTTGGTAAGATCTGAAATGGACCAACCCCAAATCCAAGCCTGATAATCAAGTGTTCAGTTTGTCACCAGGAATCGTGCTCAAAACTCCCAACGTTTTTGACTTGTGTCGCCTGAAAACAGAACAATATCAACATGTGACCCATTGTCACGGGTTTATTGGGGTGTAAATATGAGTAATATTTCCCTTCTCAGATTGTTAAATTTGAGAAATAACTTTTAGTGGCCTCAAGGGGTAAAACTATCCAGTATTTCACAAGAAAATACCATAAAGCATCTTGAAAATATAAACATAATTTTGTGCTGCTGAGTATATTTTTTTTATTGTACTCCATCCCGTAAATCATGTCGTGATCCCTGAGATTTGTGTTGTGACTGCTGTGTTTGGGAACCACTGATGTAAGTGATTCATTTAGAGGATTAGACCTTTTTGGTTTTGTACACACAAGTGTCATACTGTATAATTTGTGACCCTATTAGATGACAAATGTACTGGTCATGAAGAGTACTACCCAGGATGCCACCAGGGTTTGTAACCTACAGTGCACATTTACAACAGAAAGACGTAGTTACAAACTGGAGGCATGGAGGAGTCTAATGAAAGATGCCATTGAGTTGCATTATGGGAAGTGTAGCATCCCGTGTTTTGGAGCTCTTAAAGTCAGGATTTCTCTGCCTCTTCTACATTGATTTTGATCATTATTTTAAAAATCTGTCTCTCACCAGTCCTCCAACCCTATGGAAGTGCAATACTAAATCGCTGAAGTAGAGAATATCTGTCATATATTTTGCATTTCCCCTAGATAATTTAGCTTGGAATGCTGTATGCAATAACATTTTAAGAATACGTTTTCATTTATAAAAAGCAGACTTTTAAAGCCTGTTTAAAAGTAACAAAAAGGTTCAGCAATAAGCCTCCAAGATGATTTGTTTGAAGGGATTATTGTGAAGACTTTCATGACTGACAGTAAGCAGAGGAAATATTTTCATATCAACGTACTACACAAACTGAGCTCAAGCACACAAATATTTAAAAATATTAATAATACAAACTTGTTTTACTATGTTTTATTATTCGTGTGTAGAAGCTGTTTTCATGGGAACTGTAAATGAAATGCAGCAAATGAAAGGTTGGTGAGAGAAGATTTCTCCAGGTCTCTTGGCTGCATCCACACACCTCTGCATGGCACGAGCATGAACCAACGGCTTTAAAAAGGGGCATTAAAAACAGGTTTGTATTGATGCAGCTGTGTCTTGGTTTAGATCAACAGATGGCGCTGTGCAGTCACTGAATTGAGTCCATTTACTGCTCATAAGGAGTGAGCTTGTGGACTTTGAGCAAGTGGAAAAGGATGGTTCAGCACCAAAACAGTTTGTGACAACCTGGAGAGAGACATCAAGGGCAACCCGGCAGTGTGTTCCAGTGTGTGTCTGCCATTTGCAGGAGCACACCACCCCGAACACGGTGAATTATTCATGCCAGCGCTGACACTGGAACCGAGATCAGGTTTACACTGTCACGCTGATCCCCACAGGCTCGAGAATGTGGATGAGACAGCAGAGGCAGGGGGAAGATTGCATGCACAGAGTTACATATGCATGTAAATACACACGCACTTACTATAATAATTTTTAGTGAAACCAACGCGACAGATGTAGAATTACAGGTAAGTATATCTGTTGTTAGCAACGCGGCGAAACTACCGTATGTAATACCAAATGTAAGATTAATTGAGATCCGCACGCACGTCCCATACTGCACGAGACTGTAGAATAAAATACTGTAACGGTATTTCTGCGTTGTATTCAATAAGCCAAGTCTTCTGCTAGATGGTGTCACATACTTCATGTCTTTCACCAAATAAATAACAACACAATAACATTAAACACTTTTACATATACAAGCATATAGTTTATTGACACATACCTCTACGTTACATTTCTAAATTTAAACTTAAATAAGGAGTAATGGGTGATTTAATGTGTGCCCGCGGAATTCTGGGTTATGGTAATTACGGACATGCGCACTAATCCATACAAGAGTTAGCTAGCTAGCGAAGTTTCAAGACAGAAAGTAAGCAGAGAGACGAGCAATATACTACAAACACAAACGTGGGTTTCAGGATCGTAAATTGAAAGAAGTAAAAGAAAATAGGCAGTTCCTTCAAAAAGAAAGACGAGATAGCAAGCACTAGGCTAGTTGTTGCACTGAGCAAGACACCTGCTAATGCTAGCACCAGCGGCGCCATCCAACAACACTGGATGTAACTGATGTAAGTAGAACGTGTTATTTATTTATTTATTTATTTGACTAATAATCAACCTTCACACGTGTGTTTTGTGTTTATAAGGCCTATGCGCAGACTCAGACATGAATAATGTTGTCAGTGTGCAGGTGCGCCATCACCAATAATGTTTTTATTAATATAAGAAAGTGCTGTCACCAGGGTTGAAATTTGCACCTGCTACCTGCCAAATACAGGGTAAATGCTGGCTTCAGCAGGTAAATATTTTAGGTCACTGGCCACCATGGCAGGTTTTTCTCATAGTAATAAATATTATTTTTAAAAGGCAATTCGTAAGTTAAGAATAGTCGGGAATTAAGGTTGCATGATATATTCCCTATTTCTACTATCAGGTAGAACTAACTCAGTGTTTACAGTGCTAAAGCGTTCTATATATTTCAGCAGTGGCAGACAAAAAAAAATCAGAGGCTGGTAGAAATGTTCAGTAACCTGCCATGGTGGCAGGTGAGGAAAAAACGTAATTTCAGACCCTGGCTGCCTGTCACCAATAAGTTTCATGTGTGTCAAGGTGCACTGTCACCAATAATGTTTTCATAAGGTGCGCTGTCACCAGTAAGTTTCATGTGTGTCATTGTGTGCTGTCACCAGATTTTTTCAAGTTGTCTATCATCTTGGCCTTGATATTACCACTCCTCTTCTATAGCATGGCAGTCTGTTTTCCTAATAATAGTTTAATTTAGGCGTCAACTAAAGGCGTCAGCACGCAGCTTTAAAACAACTAGCAACAGCAAAATGCACTGCACCATTTTGCTGCTGCTGGTCGTTTTAAAGCTGCATGCTTTAACTTCTTTCATTTGCTACTGACATTAAGTTTTGTTATGTCAGATTGTGATGGGCAGGCCCGCTTTGACCATCTTGCATTGGGGCCCAGCTCTACCCTGTTAAGACACTGGCTTAGCAGAAAATGAAAAACATTATCTGTTGTCTTATCTTTAATTTCTAGTTTCTGTGTGAGAGAGAGGAATCAAATGCCATGCAACAAAAATCATCTGCTGCATGTTTTAATACTCAGATCTACCAGGAAAACTGCATGCAGTTACTATAAATGACTCCAAGAAAATGGTCACACTTTGCTGTGGGTGAATGACAATAATAGCAGTTATTTTTCTTTTTTTATCTGTGCACTCCCCTCACTGGTATGTGGTAGTATAATGAAGATAGATGGCCCACCTGCCCACTGAGAAGACTTTATGACTTTATGCAGTTGCCCTCATACATTACGAAGAAGCAGGATTAAGTGTTAGTGTGTGACTCGCCTCCTGGCTGCAGGCCATTATCACACCTCCCACCGCGCTCAGCAGCCGGAGGGAAACTGAGATAGAAAAATGGGAGGAGGAGGTTTCAGATCTAATAAGATTGTAAAGTGGTCCACAACCTTTTTTGTCTGGTGAAATGTGTTCATTTGAAGTGATTTTAAGATGGATGTTATAACATTATTGATAATATAAATACTGTTACAATAATTTGTTCTTACAATTGAATTGTCAATGTAGCGAGTGGCAGAAGCTGGATGTTTCAACCATTTATCTATTGCTTTTACCTCACTATTTCAACCATTTACTTTTAGCTTTTTCAGTTATCCACTACTTTTAGCTAACTTTTTAAACTGTTTATCCATTACGTTTAGCTAACTTTATGTTTAGCTATCTATTTAGCTTATTTGTTACTTTTAGTTATTCCAACCATTTATCCAGTAAGCTGTTTCAGCTATTTATCCACTACCATTTATCAAATACTTTTAGCTGTCTATTTAACCAGTTATCCATTACTTTTAGTTATCTATTTAACCTTTTGTCCAACACTTTCAGCTTATCCAACTGTTTATTTATTACCTTTGGCTTAGCTATCTATTTCAACCATTAATCCATTACATTTTTACACACTCTCAACTGCAGCACCTAACTTAGGTGTTGGTGTTAGCTACAGCTGATTCAATATGTGGATTTTTAAAATCAAATCATAACTTCTATTTTTTCAAATTGGTTGAGCTGCAATCTTTCCTCAGGCCCTGCCAACTGCAGAAGTACCCCTGGGAATCACTCGAGATAGTATGATTGCTAATTTCCAGAAGAAGTGCTCGTCTGCTATAGCGTTAGTGCACATTTTTATTAGGATTTTTCTTTTAACTGTCCAATGAGGATACCATAGCATGACGTGCAACATCAGTGAGCAGAGACAGGTTAGGAATAGACCAGTGCCCTCCCAACTGAATTTCATAATGAGGTGCCTGAAGAGTTGGCAGGAGACAGGGGGGTAATTTAGAGAGCATGAAACGGAAGGACTTTCCCCCTGTGTTCACACAACACTCCCCACATCAGTCACACTCTCACTTCTCTCTGTGGCCTCACAAGAACATGCTCTCTAAGTTTATCTCTCTTTCAGACCCATTATTTTTCTTCTCTACTCTGTTTTGACCTCCATCTCTCTTCACTCTCTGTGTCTCAGATTGCTCTATTGATCCAGCAGCTTGTGCACCCTTGTCCTCGGTGAAGGACTTGACAGGATGTTTCTGACAAGAAAATTGTTTCCCATGAGTTTCTTTGTCAGATAGGGCAAAGTGACGTGTTCACGGCACCACATCCATTTTCCCCATGGATTAAGGCTGTGGACTTATGGCTAATGCATGTCCTGCAGTATTTACAAATGTTAGTACAGATTAGGGGTTTCACAGAAAACCACTAGTTGACACTGTGCATCGTTGTAGACTAATTGTTCATCTGTGGTTTTTGCACGGTGCAGTAATAAAGCAGTGGCTATGCCTCTACAGCAGATATGCAGCTGGGGGCGGGGCTGTGGGTGGTTGTTGACAAGTGGTAGTTGTCATGCGTGACTTTAACACTGTGCAGTGTGGGGCACTCAAGCAGCAGACATGCAGCAAGAGCAAGAGGCAGAAAGAAACATGGCTGTACATACCAATGTTCGACTACAATCAACAGTGTGGAAATACTTTACCAGAGCAGATAAAACTGCAACAGTTAGCGGTTTGCATCACCATTTAAAGCTACACCCTCTTATGGCTATAGCGTTAGCAGCGGCAACGTTAGCGAGGAGAAGAGCAATGTGTCAGTCACACAGCCAAACAGTTTGAGCATGTAATCATAGTGCATCATAGAAGGCTATTCAGAGCTTTTGAGATGGCCTTGTAACGACCGAAGGTGGGCATAACTTTGGTTGTCATTTTCTACATTATGTCATGTTAAATAAACAGAATTAAAGGTAGAAAGACTCCCGCTATCCCTGCAAGAAAGCAGTCGCGTTGTTAATGCAGTCAAACAGCAGCTCCAGCTCAGATAAGCTTGCTGTGGGTGTAGTCCAATCAGATCATGGCTCATTTGAAAACAGCCTCTCAGAGCCAATCGAAGTTTCTGCTATTTCACCTACCCCCAGGCCCACGTTAGTTAACCCCTTTACTGGTTGTATTTGAGACCTTTTTAATGAGAATGAATCATTGTTATTGGGTGAAAATCTTTTTTATATATCTCCCGCGATTAATCGACTACTCAACTACTTTTTGGGAGTAGTTGATGACTACTAAAACGCAGCAGTCTAGGAAGGAAACTAATTAATTTACAAGGACAGCTGTATAGCTACAGCCCTTTTAAACATTTCTGCTTTTATTAGAGCTTCCCTTCCAAGTTGGTTAAGATAAAGTAACCAGTTTATTTCTACCTTTTACCCTTCTCTGCTCTCTGCTGTCTAATGCATTTCTTAGTCCTGCGAAAACATCTTGATTCACAGACAAACAGCAAAATACGTGACCATCTGTTGGGTTATTTAAAAATCTGCTAATTATTCAGAGTGAGAGTGGAAACAAAGGTTTTTACACTTACATTGATTATTTTCAGATGAATTTAGCCAACCCTGCTGTTCAAATGACATCAAAGTAATCCAAAGGGCACTTCTCATTACTGAACTGAAGTAATTGCACTGTAAGACATTACAGATTACATGTTAAATGTTTGGACAATGTTGATGTCTGAAGGACAGATGTGCACTGACTGACAGGTGCATCTTCTCTGTGTCCCATGTTAATGACCACAATTAAATGATGGAGAGTCTTATTATGAGAGGTCGATGTCTAAAGGGGCTGTTAATTATACTTGTAATTGGTCATGGATGATTGGACACAGACCAGGAGTCTGTTGAATGCATTGTATCACAGAAGAATAACCCATTGTAGAGTGCTATACTAAGGAGTTAGCTTTTGATCTTTAACAAAGCGGTGTGTGGATCAGGGCTTTAATACAACCAGCATCTGGGGTTTGAATCTCACTAGAGCCACTGTACTCATTCCTGGTATTGTAATGTGTTTTAGATAAGCTTCCACCAACTGCCTCACTATATGTTGTGCTCACATAACTGATCTGATTTGAGCTCAAGCTGTCAACAGAGGGAATTAGAGTGTAACCTATGTAGCTGGTATCTCAAAGCAAAAGTCCTACTTTTCAGTAGGAGCGTTACACTGACTAACTAAATAAGAGTAAATCTTTCAGAGGATTGCATCATATTTCATCATTCAACAATGATGGATTGCAAGAAAGGCATGTTGTCTCCTCAGTGATCTGCATATGCACTCACTGTGTCTCACTACTTGGAGAGTCTCCTCATCTGCTAAAGTCAGTGTCTTGAGGAAGATAATACAACGTTACTTTACTGCACTGTCCCTTAAGATCCTTTTCTGGCAGTAGCCATTAAGATACAATGGGAAGTCATACAGTACAAAGACCTAGAGGCAAAAAAAGAAATCTAGCCAAAACTGAAGAGTTAGTTGTCATTGAGATGGTTTCTTTCAGTTATAGCATCACACATAATTAGCAGGAGTGGCATACGTGATGGTTGTGCCTATAATAGCTCTCCTTGGTCAAATAGTGCTGGCCTGTACCTTTTGTAGTTACTTCTAACATATCGAGGTACAGTACTACACCCAGATAGTTGTTAACTGTTAATGCAATTCATCACAACTGCAACTGTTAGTCTTTCTACTGATTTCCATAATGAAGGTAGGATTTTTATTTCCATAAAAACAACTGAGACGGATGTGACTTTACCTGATATTTATTTTTGGGGTCTTTAAAGCAGCAGAAGTCATTTCCATCTATTTATCTAGACAGATGAAACTGTTCTGACCTTTTGAGTCCTGCTGTGACTGTGTATATTATTTTCTGACCAATGATGGAGGAAAAATGGGACATTACTTGGAGATTTTATTCTGAAACATATCCTGACCTTCAGGTTAATCCACAGTGTCTAACAAATGTCCTCCAAATGTAGTGCTCCTTCAAATATATGTTTATATAATTTATGACTTTAATTTCCCCACAAAAGAATGAATTCGACTCCAGAAAGATTTGCAGGAAGATACAGTTCCCTTCTGTAGGACACAGTTTTGCATCCAGGCTGTATTCTTTGACAATATATTCAGCGATATGTTGGATCTATTCCTTGGGGATTTTGGTCCACAGTGACTCAATAGCATCATGCAGTTCCTGCCTTTTTTGCCTAAGGTGCTCTATTGGGTTGTGATCTGTGCAGGCCACTGGGGTTAACTGCAGTCACATGGTCCTGGAGCCATCCTGGGATGATGACGTGGTGTATTATCCTGCCAGAAGTCTCCACTAGAAAAACAAATGGGTAGATTGGAGCCATGAAGAGATGCACCTACTCATCTACAATGCTGAGGCAACGTGTGAAATTCAAATGATGCTATGTTGGCATCAAGGGGCGTAATGTGTAACAACTCTCCCCAATATATTACTCCAAACCAAACCACCAACCTGCACAGTGAGATAACACAATGCAGGATGGATCCATGGAGTCAATTCTGACCAACATCAGTCACAACAGACTTTCCAGTCTTCAGTCACATGGTTTTGGGATGGATTGCCCACTGCTTCTTTATTGTCTTTTTGTCAGCTGACAGAAGAAGAGAAGCTAACCTGCTGCTTTAACCCATCTGCTTTGAGGTTCAAAAGGTTGTGCAGTGAGAAATGTCATACTGAGCTCAGCTGTTATGTGAGTACTTTTCTGTCTGCTGGCCTGAACAAATCTCCCCATTCTCCTCTGACCTTTGTCATATATTTTACAATATTCACTGACTGTATATTGTTTGCTTACTGCAAGTTGCTCTGTGTAGATGATATGGGTTATTGCCACAGGTCTTGTGTCTGTGTAAATCTAAATGCAAGATGTGAGTGGACCTGAAACAGTAACATAGAAGCGTCATTACAGTATATGGCTTTGATACAAGCACTGTAGGAGGACTTACCACAAATTTGAGACCATCAGAACCACAACACCCTCCCGCTTTTGAGGCCCTTTGCTTTCTTTAAAAGGACGGGTCCTGAGGCTGAGACATGTACCATGTTACATCCCTGCTGAGGACCTTTGTTGAATGTTGTTTCCTGTCTGTAGCTCAACTGTCGATATCCAATGAAGAAAAAATGCCCCCCCTCCAAAAACAAATTGAGAAGTCCATGTCAGGTTGGGATGAAATATTAATGGATCTTTTTTAGGTCAGGTACAAGTTTCTGGACCTGTGAGGACCCTTAGCTGGAACAATCACATTGTCAGTTCTACTACATTTAAAGTTGCTGAGATCATGCGATTTGCACATAAAAATACATGCTTTGTATATAGAGTGATTTTCAGTTTGGAAGAGCCAGATGTTTCCATTAATAAGCATATCACCTACATACATGATGGATGGTAGCTGAAAGCCTCATTACATAATGCAGTTAAGATAAAAGCGAGACAAAAATCTTAGGTGAAAGATCACCATAAAGTGCAGCATATAGTCCCATGAAAATACTTTCGAAGAGGGGTTTGCAGCAGCGAAGGTGAGGTCTCATTAGTGAGCGAGAAAAAACAGGTATAAATAGCACCTGGTTTCTGGGGTTGATTCACAATCACAAGGTCAGTGGAGCAGCAGTACTGCCGGGGGGTAAGGTATCTAGGACACTGTTCAAATACGAAGATAAAATGAGAAAATGTACTCCATCACACATAGAGAGAGTGAGATGGCAGATAGAAGGAGAGACAGAAAGGGGGATCATGTGGATCTTTCACTTGTTCAGACACTGGTTCACACTGGTAGCTTTTCATTAGTTTTTCAAAGCTGATGCTAAGGATCCTTTGGCCCATCACATGATCATCCTGCAGCGTAAATGTTTCTGTTCACACTATTTCAACATCTCCCTTAAGCACTCAGAATCTGACAGCAAACATTAAGTTATTCTGATCACTATTTGTTATCTGAAATGACATCCTCATGCCCGCCTGAGGCGCAAAGGAGGAGAAACCAGTGACTTGTTCTTTGTTTCCTCCCCCTCTGTATCATCTGCCAGTCCTGCAGGCTCAGAGACTTTACGCTGCTCACTCATTACGTACTGGAGCGGCTACAGCTGCAGCAACCGTCACCCCTGTATCTACGCCTAAAGCCATGGGTCATTGGTCATCAGCTGCCTCTGAACGTTACCTTCGCCCTAAGGCTCAAGATATCTTTACTGATGAAAATGCCATAAGCCATTTGCAGGATTATTATTGCTCACTAGATAGCTAAGACAGTATATATAAGTATCAGCAATTGCTGCTGGGCTCATTTAACAAATTTCACCTGATTATTCTGGTCTAGTAATCCATCTGTATATAGTAACTCAGGGTTAATCATTTGGCCAATAATGTAATAAATAAGTATGCTGCATACTGTTTATTTACACAGATGTTTGCTCAAGAACATTGCGTATAGTCTGTAGTTTGTTTCTGCTCATACTGTTCATGTATGGATGAGCGGTGAGGTCTCAAATACAGCACCATGCCACCAAATGTAACTGTGCTGCTGAAGTACAGTTACATTCGACTTCAAACCTTATTTAACAAAGCCCTGTTCGAATTATGAGTTTTATTTATCACTGTCTTGATGATTAGTACTGTATCGAGTTAACACCAGTAGGCCTATAACATAACTGTAAATGTGCTACCATTAGTACTGTAGATAGACAGCAATGAAAAACACCATCTTATGCACAGAGAAAAATAAAAGTAGCAACTGTGGTAAACAGTAAATAGAGTTGCAGTCATTAAGTATTAATGTAGCAAACACTGTTGGTAAAATATGAATAATGGTTAGGTCCATTAGCTTTAGTTATTGATTGTAATGTTGTAGATACAGTATGTCATAATAACACCACTTAATACTTATCATATTGCATTATAAAACAAGATTCATATATTTATATGTTGCACATACTGAATCATGTCTCTGTAGACGACATCACTCTTAAAAGGATCAGCTGATAACTGTTGTGCTGTACTGTACCACACCACTCTCAATAGAGCAGCTCAGGTTTGAGGCTGCTGTCAGTTCACTGACAATATTGATGCTAAGAACATATTTGAGAAATGCTGTACAAACACAGCACAGCCATGACTGCTCATCACAAGTCCTGCATTGATACTCAGCTGTCAGATGACAAAAAGCAGATAGGAAATGTGTTAAGCCTACCCTAGATGTCATTTTTTTGTGAAATCATTCAATGCCCACTACATACTCTACACTCAAGAGAAACTCAGAGGAACTTTATTTAAATCAGAAACTTGCAGAAGTTACATAGAGCTTCAGTTGCTTTATGAATGACTTTAGATCTGTAAACTCCAATAGTTATTATTGCAGGCTGATATGAAGAAAAGAAGAACAGTACAAAGGTGTGATTCAAACCAACTCCTCAGGCACTTGTCTGTGTTTCTGACAACAATGATGCAAATATAGAGTTTTAATCAGCTTTCAGAGTGACTGCAGGACTTTTTCTTTGTTCTGCACGGTAAGAAGTAAGTTTTGATTGAATCCATCAACATTCAATTCCCTGTCTCCTCACTGCAGGAGATTTATCGCTAGAAAAACCTACTTACCTATTGTTCAAACGTCAAAGAAAAAATACTGCATGTAGCCAACAGAGAGAGGAGAGATTTGGACTTGGTGTATGATAAAATGAACATTTCCTGTCTAATTCCAGTGGAAACATCAGTCATTTGTACACACAGTAGGCTGTTTTGTTTTGTTTTTTTGACAGTGAAATTCCTCACACCACGCTCGCAGGCACACTCACTCGTTGATTAGATCAAATTCATGTTACTGTTAGTGTGACAGGCTACTAATGACTAATGTAAATTTAATGAATCAAACCTAGTGGAATCATCCATCTCCCCATATACAGGGACCGTGAGTCTACAGTGTTACAGAAAATACCCTCGGCTTAAAGCAACAAATCAAATAACGCAAGAAGAATGCAGGAGATGTAATACTGTAAAACCTGTATATACACTTACATGCATGAAAAGAACCAATGTGAGCAGATTAGCTTTTTATTTTCAAGGAAATATGTTCAAATGCATGCGCGAGTGGATGTAGGCAGCAGTGTGTGAACCAATCACGAAAATGTCTGTTTTCATAAGAACAAGGATGATTAATTATTATCAATAACCACGTAGTGTGAAATTGATTTCTGTAGCTGTCCAGACATAAGCAAAGGAAACAGTAATACGCCATCTTTGCCTTCTAAACAGTAAAGGAATAGGGCAAAGATAATTTGATGGACTATGTATCGACACTGCCTTCACATTACATGTTGCTTTAACTGACTCTGAGCGGTAAAGAAAATGCCCCACCCACCATTTATTATCCTGCTGTCTGCAGGACTGACATTCTTCTATAGGCAGAACAGAAGGCACGCTGTGAATTTTACTGTCATTCTGTGCATGTGGAAATTTCCACCATAATACAGTTTCAGTGCATTTATCAACATATTATTATCCCCAGAATGGTTGATCTCTGTCCCAAAAATGGTCTACAGTATGTCCCTGCTGTATGAGACTGTATGACTGGGTGCTGTTCTGTTGTGTCCAAAGCATAAGATAAGGTGCCTCTGTTGACTTTAAAACCCCACTCCAAACATTAACTTCAAAATAGTACTCTGTCTGGAGACCGTGGTGCTATAATCTATCTCCAATTTTTAGGTGCGAGAAGAACACCTGCCAGACGTAGTCCAGGGACGAAGTGAGCACCCAGAGGTGATGACACAGTTCACTGTCAACCTCCCAATCTGCCTCTCAGCTGGGAGCGAGCAGCACAGAGGAAGAGGACAAGAGAGGAGAGGAGAGGAGAGGAGAGGGGCTTGTCATTATGCAAGATCAGACGAAAATCTCCATATGTTAATATTATGATTTAAATTCTATTACCACGTACTCACACAAACACAAGTAAGAGACTAGCAGAGCCTTGGGAGAGGACTGTTATTCTCTGTGGGCCTTTGCATGACTTGGCAGGATCCTTTTTAGTAGTCATCTGGGTGGAAAATAAAACAAGCAGGCAAACAAACAAGGAGCCGCAGTGAGACTTTATTTCCACAAGACAGCAACCTTCACTGGAAATCTAAAGGTCACATCCTTTAAGTGAGGGAGACTATGGCACCAAACCTGCTTTGTATTGATTTGTTAACAGGAATCAGACATAAACATTGTACAATAATGTCACTGAGACTTTTGACAGTTTTTTTAATGTAATTTTAGACTATAAAAAATATATAAAAATGTAATGGATGCACTTTATTTTACTGTTTTGTACTATAAACCATCTGGCTGTGGACATCCAGGAAGGGTGCACTTGTCATGGCAGTGTAATCCTCTCAGGCATACAAAGCTGATCTGCTGTGAGGATCAATTCCCTGGGGTGCAAAGGTCATCACTGACCTTGATATAATACAGTTTAGTGCAGTGTCATGATCCCGATTGTTAGAAAATCTGTGCAACTTCGTCTTAACCTTTGACAGTTTAAATTCCTGACATGCTCGACACCCTTCAGTGTCTCATAAAGTGTAAAACGACTGTTCTACATTAAGTTATAGTCACGTATGTGTTGTTTAACTGCTGGCTCAAAGTTTTCATTGGAGCAGAATTCTTATTAAGAGTGATACTGTATGCAAACCTGAAACACCTCTTTGTTATTAGAAAGGTCCCATCACAGTTAAACTTGTAATGCAAAGTGGAGCCTCTAATTATTCATGTTTTTTTTTTAAAAACCTTTATTAAAAACCTTGGTATCCATCATAAAATAAAACCTGCAGGTATAAATAAGTGTTACATTCATCCCACTACTGTGGAAACAAGCTAGCTGCTCTGTGAGGCTGTTCTCTGCTTAGGCACAACGTCTGCATGCTAACATACGCACAGTGGCGATGCTAACATAACTTTTTCTCATTAGCACTAAACACAAAGTACATCTGAGGCTGATGGGTTTTGCAGGTATTTGGTCATAAACCAAAGTATTGGACAAATTTAATTTTTGATCTAATGATGGTGCTAGATGAAATGCTAATATATAAATGTCAACCTCAAGGCGGCGCTAAAGAAAAGGTCAGAGATCACCACAATGAGTAGGATTCATTGTCTGGGATTCATGAATGTACAAAATTTTGTGCCAATCCATCTAGTACATCTTGAGATATTTCATCCTCTGGCCACCATGAATGTATGTACAAAATTTCAAGGCAATCCATTAAATAGTTGTTGAGACATTTCCATCTGGACCAAAGTGGTGGACTGACTAACTGACTGGCCGACATTGCCATCCACAGAGACATGGCACAATGAACTCTGCTGTCCAAAATAGTACATCGAAAGCTAGCAAATGATGTGTTTCTGTATTATGCTCATATGCTATTCCTTTGAAATATAGGACTTCACCATCAGGCTGTAGCACAGACAGTATTTTGCCAGTGTTTGTGTGCTTTCACGTTTCCTCATGCAGACTAACGAGGGAGACCACATAATGTGCCTGAGCGGTATAATGACGGAAGCTTTGTGCTGTTCTGTGATCAACTTTAAAAGGAGTAAGGCTTGTTTGTGACAGCTGCCTCGCAGCCCAAATCTTGGCCGCCCAGTCATTTACACAGAGCAGAAGGAAAGTCAAACAAATTGTGGAGCAGCAGCTGGGAAACTAAGACAAGAATCAGATGCCAATGTTCCCTCAGATTCAGTTTTTTCTTTCACTCAGAAACTCAAGCAAGGCAGGAATAGCCTTTTCAAATCATTCTGTACTCCATGATGAAATATCAGCCTATAATCCTGAACTAAAATATACAATATTTATGCAGGTGTATGTTGTTTTAAAGTGCCTAAAGCTGAGAACATCTCAGTGGGAATCAGTCAGTCAGTTAGCGTGGCTCTGCATGGAGAAGGTCATCAAGCTGAGAAGGGAATAGATTCAGCCGAGCTCATTCTGAAGAGGTTTCTATTTATAGTTTGTCATCAGAATACAAGTCCCTCTGCTATCCCTGCAGAGTGTATATTAATGCAATATATTAGACATACTGCAAAAATTCAGCAGCCACTCTTTATATGTATTTCGAGGTGTTGGTCAGATGTTGGTATTTACATGCACTGTACACAAGATCCACACAGAGTCTTTATTTATTCAATGTACATTGATACACAGCTTGATAGTACCATGCAGGTAAGAAAAATGCCTCTGGGTGAAATATTCTGTTCGGGATGGAAAGCTCCAGGCTAAGTTTCCTAAAAACAACCTTCACTCTTTCATCAGCTTTTGCTCCATCTACTCACACAAATACAGGTGTTGTTTTTTTTTTTTTTTGGGAAACTTAGTCCTAAGCAGTACAGAGAGGGATGGTGCAGGTATAACTATGAGGCTGGGATTAAGTACAAAAACATATTCTAACACAAACACCAGCTAGACTTCATGATATATGGAACAGGACAGAAACCAGATCTTTATAACTCTGTTATTTATTGATACAGCAGTTAAATAATAAATAATAGTAATTATAGGATAATGAAAATTCACAGACATGTCATATGATTAACAGGCTATTGCATTCTCTTACCCCCCCCAACCTTATCACAACCCCTGGAGTTCCAACAGGTATGAATTTGTTTACATGCAAATGTCACACCATCATCACTGTGCCGTCGCTTCCACCTGCCGTCTCTACACACAGTGGCAGAGCAGCGTGGCGCTCACTAGGACTTCTCATCGCGCTTCTTCTTCTGGAACTTCCTGAACTGGGACTGGATGGCGACGGCCGCCTTCTCGGTCTCCGGGTCGCCCATGTCAATGTCAAAGTCCTCTGGGACGTCCGTCTTGGACGCATCTGGAAGGAAAAGGAAATGATGGGTGTGATTCACAGCAGTGTACAAAGACTCAGTCACATGGTCGAGTCCCACAGCATTATCCAATCATAGCTTAACAACCATAACTAGGCACGGCAGGTCTGTCAATCTTTGGATTTCTCCAAATGCTGAAGTGGTGTACATTGGGCTCTAGTAACAGCGATACTTTGTATATTTGGAGGATGTTTTTTTTTTCCTTTTTTTTTTTTTTGCCCTTCCAAGACCAAAAACACAAGAGCAAATGTTTTTTAGAAAAGGATTAAACAGTGTTTGTCTGCTCTAATGTAAGCTGCGGTTGTTAGCATGGCTGGCTAACTAGCTTACTACCATAACTCGTAAGGCTGAGGAGCACATTATTGACCAACTACATTTGTTTTTGTCATTATCCAAGTAGTACAATATTGTTCTATCTAAGGTTTGTAACATTTCTAACACTCTTAAATGACGCAAACTGATTTGACAAACATTTCAAGTACTCATTGGCTGGTACTCTCAGAATACTAATCTAATCTCGACATCAACACTGTCACAGTAAACCACCAACTCTTAATTTGTGAGTTTGGAAAACAGTAATATAATAGAGTGCTAGGCAGTAAAATGTCCACTAGCGTTCCTCACAAACCCCATCCCTCATTATGATAGTGGAGCAGAGTTCCTACAGGGGAGCCTGAGCAGTTGTTTCTCAGGTTAAAAGCCAAAGCATGAATTGATCTCCTGTTCTTAATCCTCAGCCAACACTGACCAAGAGGACACGAATTTAATCCCACTAAAACTGATACAAGCTGGTTTCAGCACGCATTAGGAAAGAGGAGTGTTTTTATCTCCTGGTCAATGAAGTCCTAAAGAACGTAGAAGACGTAAAGTACAGCAGAATATTGAACCTATTGAATAAGAGAATTTACCCATGAACTAAGGAAATGTATGATGCAGGTAAATACAAGGAAAAATTAAAATTTTCAAAGTAAGAAACATTTCATTAATAACTCAAATTTTGTAGTAAAATACTTTATATATCCATAACCACTAAATCAGTTATACACAAGAAAATAGTAATTGCAGGAGTGAAGGATCAAACAAAACAGACCACTCAGTCATAGTGTTACTGATATTAGTCTTTTATTGATTAAAAATGTCTCATCTGCTGCAACGTGCTGCTGAAAGGAGAGCAACAGAGCTGTAGGCTATAATGAAGCACGGATATTCAGGACTTTGAGAGGTTATGACAAGCTAACATTTACCCAAGCAAGTTTCACCGTGGCTCTAACGTCTGCCTGCGACAGCTGATGTCACCAAGAATCACAGTCAGGAAACACGTGTTTCTCTGGCCCAGTGAAAATTGTGATCCTAGCTCTGCTTTTGCAAAATTGCATTGTTTACGTACTGTCCTTTCATTATCAGTCCCCGTTTCGCCATTTACCAGTCTACGTTGACTAAGAATGAAACCTAATCGTCAGTTAGCTGTTGTATCCTTATTTTTCAGACTAACTAATTGCTTCTCTACAAAGCTCAGCATGGGAGCTATTCCATTTCTCTGCCTTGCAACACTCCTGCAAAGGATTGATCTGCTTGAGTTTGATCAGCAGAGGTAACTGGAGAAACACGCATGACAGACAGCGAGAGAGAGGAGGTGGGGGGGGTTACCGAAGACAGAAAAGCAGAGAGGCGACTCATGTATTGACTGTGCAGCTAATCCTTGGGTTCCCTCGGGGCTGAGCTTGAGTACCTCTGTCTTGCCGTTCAAGGAGAAAACACTAACTGCTGTGTCAAGCCGAGCTTTGAGTCCTGCATTAATTGATATTGAATTTTCCGACGCTCTAATGCCCACTGTTTTCATCCCAGCAGCGTTAGCTATTGAGCTGTGCCCTCCACCGTGTCAACACCAGACATGTTCATAATCTTTGTACTACAGGCTGGTGACATTTTTTTTAAAAGATTTCTAGATTGTCAGAGTGGAGGCACAGGCAGGATGTGATCTGGTGCTGCCTTCAAGCGCTGAAAGGAATATTGTAATTAGAGAGTACATGTGCAACAAAGCAATAAAAGAAGTCCGGTTTTCTTTATTTTGGTCAGAGACACTTATGTCAAGGAACTGACCATTTTTAGCAACTGCTGAGACAGTTAAGGGGTCAGTATGCTTCAACCTAAGTGCTTGTCAGATCGTCAAAGCAACGGCAACCTTCGTCCTGATGCAAGCGCGACTTCAGTGCTCTGCCTGAACTAACACTACTGCCTGCTTTGTGTGTGTGTCTGGAGGGGAAAATGAGGTTTCATCAGCACTAATGAAAAAAAAGTGTTTCTTTTCACTACTTTACACGCTTTCTTTTTCTAACGCAATTTTTCTTCTTCTTAACTTTTGAATTCTAAAATGCAAACACCAGTCAGTGAAAATACATAGCCTATTACTTTATCATCAATCTCATGTTCATCTTTAAAAATTTGAACATTGACGTGATCTCTTTAAAGTAGCATTCACTCCATGTTTCAGTTTAGTTCTCAATTATGTATGTGCTGTACAGGTTTTTGAAACTATACAAACCAATGAAGTCCAGTTTAATATTTCAGAGGAATCACATGCGTTCATCTAAAAGAACCATATCATCATCTAGACGAAGGCTTCGAGTCCTGAGGGCAGATTTTCATCAGTTTTTATAAGACAGGAGTCGGTGGCCGAATGTGACACTGACAGATCTTCTCACTTTGAAGATTCATCTCCTCCTCGACACACACACACACACACACAACGGATTATCAAACCTATTACCTCTGGCAGCACTTTCAGTGTCCCTGTCTTCATCTAATGGGAATGTAATATCTGCTGTCAGAGTGCCATTCTGGATCATCTTGACTGTGCTTTCAGCGAGGAGGAGAAAAATGCGTTTGTTAATATGGTGTTGGTGTGTGGCAGCTGCTGGAATAGAAGCCTTGATGCTACGAGGTCTGAGGCTCAATAGATTCACTTTCTTAAGACATGACTTTGCTGCATGTTGGCAACTTTATCTATAGTTTAGATGGACTGGGTTCATACGTGACATGATAAGACCATGCTTGGTTGGCTGTCTTTCAAAATGTCTTTTAAAAGCTGCTCTGAAGCCCAGTGAATGCTGGGACGTCTTATTGATTTCACTGCTTAAAACCAGTTGAGCCATGAGAGGGATTTGTGGTAGCGGAGGACGAGGCGCATTAAAGAAGGACTTTTAGACCTTGAGACGAGAGAGACAGATTGTGGAAAGTAAAGTGAAACTCAGTATTAAAGTGTTTTACACAGAACGTGGACATCTGTTTGAGCCTGAGACGCTGCAGTGCAGTGTGATATATTTGCTGCACACTTGCACTTTAAGGTGCAAATTTACAGTAGCACCTAAGTTCTTCTTAGAGACCCACCATATTTTTGGCTCAAAGTATTACTTTTTTCCCAAGCTACAAGTAAGGAAAAAGTAAATCAAAGTAATATTTTTTCTTCTATGCTCTTTTTTTTCTGAGAACGATAATTTTAGCAGTTTGCCATGTAATTATCGTTTGCAGAAATAAGGCTTGAATGCCAGTGGTGACAGCTGACAGCTCATGTTAGAGACTGACTGACAGCTCAGTTATTATTGTATACCTGCAAAAAAAATTGCTGAAAGAATCCGCTGATTTATCAATTAGCCAATTAACATATCGTTTGAAGATCACCATCTTGATTATCAATGAATCATTTCAGTTATTTAGCAAGTAAAAAGCAAAACATTTGTCATGTTTGACATTTAAATTCCTAAACAATTATCATTCAAACTGAAAAAAATGAAGCTTTGATTATTAAAGAAAACTTGTTATGATATGATTATTAGTATATAATATGGTTATTAGTTGCAGCTCTAATTGCTTTTCCTAATAAAATGGAGATGCTTTACATTGCAGTAAATTTACTTTGTTTTTCATTTACAAGTACACTATTTGTGTTTCAAATTACACCATCCCAGAGAGGTTTTGATTGCCTGTTTTTCTTTTCTTCTTTGACTCCATCACTCCAAATAAAACTGCAATGTATTGTTTGGACTCACAGGTTACCAAACTTAGCATGTTCTTCGCCTGTGTTAAGACGCTTGTAGATTACCTATGATGAATGTTCCCACATTAAGAAAATACAAACACTGCACACATAATTCAAAATCATCAGCATGTTTAACAAGTGAATGTGACTGAAAATGAAACAATTACAGTAAGTGGATCCTGGCATCCTGTTACGCTGGAAGAGCAGTGCCTGCAGTGCTCGACTCCCTGCACATGAATCTCCACACAAAAAGGACAAAACATACCTTAGATGTGTGTGGGGAAACGGCCATTTCATCTTTTCTGAGTTAAATACAAAGGAAGTAGAATCCCTGGATGTTTCAATTTCACTAAATTAAACAAAAAGAATACACAGGGTTTGTACAAAGTCTTGAAAGTTTGGAAAATGCTTAATTTTAACCTCTTAACATGAATGAAACGATCCCGTCGTCATATTTGTTTGTTATCTCCTGGCATTCATAGTAACAATTTAGATGTGATGATAAAGGCTTCGAGAGTCTGGAAGTTTTTGTTTTAGGTACCTGGAAAGTGCTTGATTTTTACTCCTAAAAAAGCTGTACGAACCCTGAACAAACCACAGAGTCCTACAGGATTGTTGATGCATTCAGTGTTAAGCAGTTGTGGTTGTCAGTAACTCTACATTTTTACACAAACAGCCAAGGCTGGGTTTTTCATTTTATTTTAATTCCCATCCACCTTGTCATGTTACTTCTCAGAAAGCAGTTTGAGCCGTATCACACATTTGTCAGGAGTGAGGCAGTGCTGTTACTCCAGTAAATACATCCACCGTGCAAAGCTGAAGGATCTGGACTCTGAGGCATCTTGCATGTTTTCAAAAGATAAATGAGTGTTGAGTTTGTGGTGTAAGTGTGTATACTCGTGTGTAGGAATGTGTGTGCGTGTGTGCATACTGTGCCTGCCATTGTTTGTGTGTCAGTTGAAAGTTAGGAAAATATCAACGACCCCTAAGGCCTTGAGACACCGGAGGGGCAGCAAAGCGTGAGAGAGACCACAGCGATCAATACACAAATACACATGAAGGTTCTGTATTGATTGCTACTGTGTGCTTAGTTTTTTCACTGTGTGTCAACTTTTATTTTGCTTTGGGGAGGAAGCGCCTGTGTAACCTACTTGGACACAGTCGCATATTTAAAACAAACAAAAAAAAAAGAAAAAGAAAACGTGGGATGTTCAAAGAGCTGCAGAAGAAATGTGTGGTTTCAGCTCTTTCCAGCACTGAATACTTCTGAAACAGCGATACGGTGTGCATTTACTAACAATATCTGACAGAATAAGACAAATTCATTATGGCTATAATTGAGTACAGTAAAGCTAATTAAAAAGTGTGTAGAAAATGGGTCATCTTCGCTTTGAGAGCTTGTCGCCAAGCTAATTATAAAAGGATGACTTTGATCTCTAAGGTGAGCCAATTTGAAATTACGCCTGTGCCTGTTTGAAACGAGGGGGGAGGTGCTGTTGGCGTAGCAGTTTGCACAATATTCTGCGAGTTTAACACTTACATAAAGAAATGGAGCAGTTTTCGTCTGTGATGTCCCTCATGAATAAGCAGATGATTTCACATATGATAGCATCAAACCAAAGGATTACCAAGCGCTGTCCTTTAATGTTACTGTCGGCGTGGTGTGTTTGTACAGTATGTTGATGATGATGATGATGATGAAAGCTGTAGTAAGCCCGTGCTGCCCCAGCTGTTGTAGTGACAGGGACAGTCTGTGTTGCACTTGGACTCATAAGGTCAATGAACATATGGAGCATATGGCTCAAATACACGACATCTGGACTCCAACCATGTCGACCAGTGTCGCAGAAGACGACCAAAAGGGGCAAAGGACTGAGCCTGTGAAGGTGTTTGAATCAGTGGTGGAAAATAACAA
>VMKM01000770.1:196091-241091 GCA_008360985.2 Macquaria ambigua
CCTGCAGCCTGAGGGCCCTGTGACCGTAAAAAGACCCTAAAGACGATATACAGTATGACCAGGAGTGAAACGATGCCCGAGTTGTCACGGTTTACTTCAGCTTGGCTCTGTGACACCACAGAGGACAGAAAAACACTGACATGAAGCAAAGCAAATGACCCAGTTCACACTGTATTTATGTTTTAGTGAGCTCATTCTGCAGAGTGACGAAAGCAGAAAAGGTCCAAAGCTAAAGAGTTATGTACGCTGTCAGATGCATCAACATGTGTGTTTTCATAAACATGTTAAACCTAGTCTTTTCAGAATATATATAAGGGCTCCTTAAATGTACATACTGCTGGATAAATACTGGAACTTCAGCTTTAAATAAGAGCTTACAATTCAACGAGATGAGGATTTTCACAATAAGATAAAAGCCAAGGAGCAACAAACCATGTTTCTTTAATCATTTAATAAATCCTAAGGATACAGTGAAAGTGTATTTTATCTTAAATCATTCTACACACCCTCTATTTATGAAAACATTAATGAAAGAATGTACCCATTGGTATCAATATACTACTAAAAATATATATTACACATTGATAATATTCGTACATTCTGCATATATGAAGGGTATCATTCAAAAATAGCATATAGCCATTTTAGAGAGAGAGAAAAAACATGCCTCAAACTAACCAACTGCGAGAGTTCATACTGATTATACAGTGTTAGTTCCTCTTGGTCACATGGTAATAATCACATTCACACTCTCATTTAAATTCACTCCACATCACAAGATACTGAGGTGTAAAGAAATGGGCAGACTGTTGGATGTAAACGAGGAAAACCACCTACGGTACAAAAGAACCAAGCATCTCCTCTACACAGCCTGAAAGTCTCACCAGCTACTGTACACCACTCTCTTGCTCAAAAAATGACATTTCAGATGTGATGCTGTGAACGGTACATAGCCACACTTAGCTGCTATAACATAATCATTACACTCTTACATACTAATGCAGCAACATTTATCTAAATGTCAACTCTCATTTTCCTACAGCCATTTATTTGCCACGCCATATTACCTCTGTATTCCAAACACACTCGCTTTTCTCTTATTAAACTGCAAATAGGCACCGATCTCCAGAGAAATAACACACAGAGTGGCTGTTAATGTACTGTATGTCTCCCCCATTTCTTCTGGCATGACGTGAGTTTGTCAATGTGGATTTAAAACTCGAGTAAACACGAGGGAGCCCAAAGCGTTTCGCCTCATATCTGCTAACATGAATGTTATATTGATGCTGTAAATGACTTAAATTTCTTTACATGCTTAGAGATATATTTAAAAGTTGACATTAAAAAAAAAACTCAAAAAAAGCTATAAAGCGTGTTGCAATAAATCCCTCTGTCTCTACGCTGAGGTCTGGTGGGTTCAGGCAGGTGCCGACAGCATTAGAGGCGTGAAAAGGGTGAAGCAGATATCGTGTTAGAGAGGAGTACAGGAGTGACGCTCCCTCACAATGAGCAGATTAGGCAAATCTATTCTTAGAACCATATTATAGTCCTGCTTTTAATATGCAGCAGAGCAAGAGGGAGACGGGATATCACATGGAATGATAAAGGAGCCAGAGGAAGTATGTATGGCAAAGAAAAGGATTGAGGAATGAAAATGAGGAATAGGCTGAGGTGAGAAGTTACACCATAAGCGTCTTATTGATCACACAGTATTAAGGTGGCACTGGGGCGACATGTTCTGCTGATATTTAGTAAAAAAAAATTATGCGTAATTTTAATGAATGTGCACTTTCTTATGGCTATAAAAGGTTTTCTTATTTTTGTTACACTTTTACGCTTTTGCTGAAAGTTAGATGAGGAGATGGCTACTACTCTCATGTCTGTTCATAGACGGGTAGACACAATGTCATGACAGCTTATATATAGATGTAGACATTTTCAGTATTTAGAAATAAAGCAACTTTCTGGAGTAAAATTCCTAACGACTCAAGTGACGGGGCGAGCACATACTGAGGTAAAACTCTCATGATTTTATTCTGACATTGTAAATTTGTCTGCGACAGTAAAATCGTTTGAAATGTTGTTTGGTGTAAGGCCAGAAAGAGACAGTCACTGAACTAACAACTGCAGGGAGAGTGGGTATTTTCGGACCAATGGGCGTTTGTTTTCGGGATAACGGGCTGTCAGACGAATGTCCACTGGGACATTTTATGGACTATGGGGTTTCAGAATAATGGCATGGCACCTATGAGAGTGGTATCCATCTTCTCATCAAACTCTTAAAAGGAAACTTGTTCTTGTTTTAAGATACAGAAACTAATTTCTGCAAAATTCTTAAAACAAGTTGACTTCTTTTGGACGTCTCATTGCACTTGTTTCAAGAAAATTAGATTTTAGGACTCAATTATAGACATTAAAGACTTGATAAAATAGAGATTTGTTGCAGAACGTTCACCACTGGGTTCATTGCTAATGCAGCTAAACACCTGATAGCATCAAATGATCCTCTTGTTTGCTGCTCCTCCATATTAGCCCATGCTAATTAATTCGGCATTAGCTATCCCTGTTATAACTGATGTCCTTAAGCCTGTGTTTGGGACCGCCTTGGTAGCCCATTTATCTTCACAGCCACGACCAAAGAGCCGGTGGGATTCAGTGGAGAGAAGGACTGCAAAAACTCCAAACTCCAACGCTTTGTCACTGCCACAAACCTCACAAAAACATTCAGTATGTACATACATTTAAAAGTGGAGGAAATGCTCCCCTGTGGAAATCCCCTACAAACTGTACAAACCAGATAGGGAGTTAAAATTGATGTCGTTAATAACATTTTTTGTTAGGTTTATGATTTCCATCTGAAACCACACACGATGGTAGAGAAGGCTGAAGGCTTGAGAGTCCCTGTTCAATCAGTGTGTGTCAGGTTGAACCTGGCAGTGTTTGTGCATGAAAATAAATGTCTCATATGAAATTATGGCAGGAATTACAGTGTCACTCTCCTTATCATCAACTTGCACAGTTTATTGCCAGCTGGCAGACAGGTTGTCAGCTTGTGTTTTCATATGCACAGCCTGGGTGGGAGCTTTGATTTTTTTTTTTTTTTCTATAGTGAAGAAGGAACAGAGAGGAGAGGAGAGCAGGATCAATACCTCCCTCTGCAGTTAAGACGTACTTATACAAACATTGGCAGTGGGAAGATAAATGACCAGAATCAACTCTCTGACTGCCTCCTCTTGTCTGGAGAAAAAAAAACTGAAAATAGGGGCAGAGAGGGAGAGTTGGGACTGCAGCAGTTAGGCTTCCAGTCTTTGCAGTTGAATACGTTTTAGTGAACCAAATTATCAGACCTTGAAACACTCTCATGTCTGCTCGTTAAATATGAAGCTACAGCCAGGTGACAGTTAGCTTAGCTTAGCATAAAGACTGGAAACAGGGGGAAACTGCTAGCTTGGCTGCATCCAAAGGTTAAAAAACATTGGTTTTCTAATCCAAACAAAAACTGAAGCACTGAAATTGTGGTTTTAAGGAGCTCTATGTACTGGACTTTTTCTTGGCGCGTGACTTCCTGGAGTCTTGTCGTCACGTGAGGTTGCCAAGCAACCAGCGGAGCCCCCAGTTTGTTTTTTTACTTCTGTTTTTGTTTGGCTTAGACCATCGAGCTATATCATGTTTAATACTGAGCTTTAAGTTTTGTGCAGTCCATGCTGATTTTCCCCAAAGAGACGTTACATTGTGCAGACGTTAGCTGTAAGCTATCCAGAAATGGACGCACCAAGTGTGCCTGTGTTTGTGTTTCTGTGGCAGGTGAATACACCTTTAGAGGTGCTGGTAGGCAAACTTTTTTTTTTTTTTACCTTTGGACTGAGTCAAGTTGGCTGTTTCCAGTGTTTATGCTAAGCTAAGCTAACCATAACCCAGTTCCAGCTTCATATTTAATGGACAGATATGAGAGTGGCATCAATCTTCTCATCTAACCCACAGCAAGAAAGTGAATAGACATACTTCCTAACATGTAGAACTGTTCCTTTAATAACTTGATGTTTGATAAAGGACAACACTTGAGTATGAGGAGATAGAAAGACAGATAAAATTACAGAAGATAAAATTGTTTTTATTTTGTATATTTCCTCTACCAGCGCTGGAGTGGGGACCTTGTGTGTAATACTTCTTGTACTGTTCGCATTTGTTTTGTCTTGTTAAATGTGTTTTTTCCTTATTGTTCTGATCATCAGAGCTTGACAAGATCTGGACATGTTTTTTGCAAAAACATTTTGTAAGATCTGTGAAGAAAAAGTGCTATATAAGTTTTATTATTATTGTATTTCAATCAAGCATTTCATGCGAATTTATTTTTTTATTCCATCTTGAACAAATGCAGGGGGAAAGCACTGGGGAGTTGGCACGGTAACAAAACAGATAAAGGAAATGGTTTCATTTAGGTAGCTTGTATCTGGCTGCCTCCTGGGGGATTTAGCTCCAGCTACTTTCACCGCAACCTTTTCAGAGCTATTCCCCCGCTCGTTCAAAGGTTTCCCATTTGGTCATGTCAGAAGGGTTTCCATGCTTTAATAGCTGAGGAGTCGAGAAGGCATCGTGCTATGTGTCCTCTTTTCTGAGCTTCTCTTTCTGCATTATTAATCCAATGCTTTCAATGAATTTCAAACAGCGTGTGCTGTGCTTTGATGCTGTGGAGAGGGATGGGTGGTGGTGGGGGGCTGAAGCGTCCTCGCATGCACACCCGCGCCTTTTGGGAAGGAATGTCTAATTTGAGGCTGGTTTTTGATGCAATTCTGAATTTTGCTTAAAAAAAATACTTGAAGTGTGTGACATATGTGCGTGCAACACTGCAGTTTATGTTTACCTGTTGGGCTAATCAGAATGATACCTGTTCTCTCTTTTCATTTGTCTGTCAGGAAAAAAAACCCCGAAGTGAAACGACTTATCAAATTGCTTTGTAGTGTTTAACATTACAGTCACAACGCTGAGCCCCCCCCCCTGCAGCTCAAAACAAATATCAGAGCCAGATAAGAGCACCGTTTTGTTCTTCCCTGTTACTAATCCCAGCTCAAAGAGAAGAGCTGAGTCTCTCCATCAGTAATGGCCATGAAATGAACTGGAGCCTGCATTGGAGCTACATTAGCTGCTCCTTCACAACACACTAATGTGGCTCCCAAAAAAACAGCTGAGTGAGAGAGAGAGGAAACCAGTCGGCCCACCGTGCACTGCATCAACGCTCTCAAACAAAACTGCCCTCACAAGCTCATCCAGTTGAGTTACTCATGTTTGCTTTTGGATATAATGTTGATGTAACATTGCAGCACTGTTGCTACAAGATTAACATTGTATTACACACAGAGACCAACTGCAAAGGCTACTATATACAGTTTGCCTTTTGCATCATTTAAACATTCCCACAGGCCTATCAGAAGATTCAAAGGCATGAAAAACCAGCTTGATCCATATCTTATAGATCGCCACTCTTCATGTTCTGATTCTTACAATCTATTTTAAGCCTAAAACAAATGATACATTCATACCTGACCCACCTTCCTCTCATTCTAGTTTTATCAATCCTGGTAGTTATACTGTTATACCTAGTTTATACTGTAGCTTGATGAGCACAGAGGTGGAAATTACAATTTTCCGTCTAAGTTGTTCATTTTTACTCTTTTTACTTTTTTTTTTTTAAGCAAACCAATTGCATCACAGTTCAAACGATCATCAGTAAGCGATCATACCTGGTTGTGTTAATCTGCTAACAAATAGGGTTGCAACTAACAATTATTTTCATTATCCATCATTTTCTCAATAATCATTTTCATTAATCGATTGTTTAGTCTATAAAATGAGAGAATATAGTGAAAAATGCCCATCACAGTTTTCTAAAGCCCAAAATGATGTCCTTTAATTGCTTGTTTTGTCCACCTAAAACACTCTAAAACCTAAAGATATTCAGTTTAACATTACTACACAAGACAAAGAAACGCAGCAAATTCTCACAATTTAAAAGCCAAACTAGGGAATGTTTGGCTTTTTTGATTACTTAACTGATTAATTGATTCTCAAAATAAATGCTGATTATTTTTCTGTCAACTGACTTATTGAGTAATTGACTAATCATTTCAGCTTTAAAGACTGACTTCAGTCTGATACTTCTTTGACCTTTTTTTACTCAGATCAGCAAAGAAATAGGCCTTTAAAAACACTATTAAGCACTAAGGTTAACAGCTTAATGACCACCTATCTGTCTTTCTGTCTTTCACTAAGCATTTAACAGGGAAGTAACATTGGATAGAAGACTGAGCCACTGAACAATGCTTTTAGTCAATAGCAAGGGGAGCTCAGATGCAAACAGCTAACATTATTGACACTAATGATTCAGTATTCTCTGTTTGTGTGTTAAAGAATCATTAGTTCATGTACTGAACACCTCTAGAGCTTGAAATGTTTTCATAAAACCGATGGTTGTAAAGTTTCATCCACCCATAGTAAAAACACTATGAGCAGCAACATTAGAGTTATGAGGTTTTAACATGACAGCAATGCTCTATGGCACCATTAGAAACCTTTGAATCTCTCCTCTGAGATTAACAACACTGTAGATGTAAGCGCTGCTCGGCCATGATAATCACGATGTTATACTCAGAACAGGTCACAACTTGGCTTAAATACAAGACGTGACTCGAGGTCATCTTGTTTATGGCGAGAGTGCTCGGCTCAGTGCAGAGGTGGTGAGAAACTATTACACTCCCGAGGGCAGCGGAGAGAGGAGGAACCATTATGGCTGAGCGGCTCTGGGGCCGAGCCAAGTGTAAATTGCTATAACAGCAGCTCGATGAGTGAGATTACTGAGGGAGAAAGGGGCTATCCTCATTCTGCAGATAAACACGCACATGAAAACACACACTAACACACACACTGGTGAACAAACCAGCACACCTGTGGACACATCAGGACACAAGCACACACAAGACACACGGGAGACGGAGAAACAGGAAGATGAGAAACCAATCAAGCAGAGAGGAAAAAACAGTAATTACATGACGTTGACAAGGGAGATGGAGAGCGGAGAGATACATATTGTGCCTCTCATTAATCATTAACAGACTCAGAGGGACACAAGGTCAACAAACAGTGTTTTGATGTGTGTGTTTTTGTGTGCCTTTGGGTGAAATACACACACACAAACAGCAGAGCCACTGTAGCATACTGCCTGCAAACTCCACAGTGGCTGCATTAGAATATGTGCCTCCAGGCTTTCAATTAGGATACTTCAAGGGGAAAACATAAACACACACACACACACATAGATACAGACAAGAGTACAGGAACACTCGCTCACAAACATAGGGTGAGTCAAGCAGAATAACAGTAGATTCAGCGTTGCATATACTGTAAGCACATTTGCAAATCAGAGAAATGTAAATTGTAGAAAATGTTTTATCTCTGATTGGGCATTCATCGGGGGACGGAGAGGGGAGAGAGTGAGGCCGTTTTCAGAGAGAATCCTTTAAAACATCCACCTCCTTTCATTCTGCTGAGCGCGAGCCTTTATTTTCCTCACTCAGAGCTGGAGGCTTAGAACAGGATGCTGGAGGCAAGCTGCCTCTTTGCACCCGACATTTCTGTGATTTTTCATCTCGCTTTTAGTTCATGTGTGGTAAATATGACATTCATTAACCTTCCAGAGTTTGGACCAGTTCTGTTTCAATGGATGTCAAGATTAATATGCATTGAAGCCCAAAAATCAAGCCTGCACTCTCAGATTTGATCTTCATGTGGTTACGTTTTAATAAAGCTGATCCACACGGACATGGAGCCTTAAACTAGTCTGTTTATTTAAAAGTATATACTAGTGTAATCCTGAGAGTTCATATTTTTACAAAGAGAAACTTAGAGTTTACTGTAAATGAATAGTTCAGCATTTTGGGAAATACCCTTATTCGCATAGATGAGAAGATCAATACCACTCTCATGTCTGTACAGTAAAGCTACAGCCAGCAGCCAGTTAGCTTAGCTTAGCATAAAGACTGGAAACAGAAGAAACAGCTAGCCTGGCTCTGTTTAAAGCTTTAAAAAAATCCACGTACCAGCACCTCTTAAACTCACACATTAACACATTATATCTTGATTCTTAATCCGTACAAAAACCGAAGAGTAAAGAATGACAAGTTGTGGTTTTTCAAGGGGGGGGGTTATGTGCTGGACTATTGATTTGTGGTACACACTGACTTCCTGGAGTCTCCGCTGGTTCCCTGAGAAATTCACAGATGACAAGACAAGTCGTTTTTACACTTTGCTTTGTGTACAGATTAAACAGACTGATTATGTTACCCCCCTGCTTTCAGTCTTTATGCTAAGCTAACTAGCTGCTGGTGTAACAGAGTATAGTCCCATGTTGATCCTGCGAGGCACTGCTTTAAAATTACAATCAAACTCACCATGTTGATTAAATGCCTTGGTTGCACTGGTGCATAGCAACACATCGACACTTTGATTTAACACAGTGATGTGGGGACAAAGATGCTTTGTTACCATAACAGTGACATGCTGGTATCATTCATGTTGGTATGTAACTGTGCTGCCGACCGCCTCTGAGGCGACGTTCAGCGTATGGAGGACGCTGCTCTGCTGAAAGCCTGCACAGTAAAACACTGTTTCCCTTTTGATCCTCTAACCTCGCTCTCCTCCTGCCTCTTCAGCTCTTCAGAAATCAGCCTGCTCAGCCTCGCTGTGCAGGCAGTGGGAGTGAGGCGAGAGTGTGTGTGCGCTCTTTACTACAAGTGTTCTCGTGTGTGTGTGCGTGTGCGTGTGCTACAGACCACTCATCTGTATGAGCTCCATTGGCAGTTACATAAACCATACTGTCATACAGGCTACAGGGCATACTGAAACACTGCCAAATCAGTGCTGGGTCAATAACTCCCCACTGCAGATTTTTTGGATTTTCTTTCCTTTGTTGGGCAGCCAGTACACGTCTGGTTGAAAGTGAGGAGGAAGTGGGTGGGTTCTTACTGTTGCGGTGCAGCACAGAGGTCAGTAATTACCATGAAACATAATTACTGACTTTTCCCGGGACCTTTTTTCTCTGAAAAGACAGACAGTAGTGTGACCACAGTAATTAGAACATAAAGAAAGCCGTTTGAAAGGCACAGAGAAACATGAATTAAGGTTGAAATGTATCTAAACTGCCAGTCCAGATATGCACCTGGCACTTATGCCAAAATCCACCTCTGCAGCCTCTACACTATTTAACGCTGATACCATTCATTTAGTTTGATTTCTCTTTGATAACAAATGATACGCTCTGAAATGCTCTCATGCCTTTTTCACAGTCTGTTCAGGGAATACACCTACTGTGGGTTTTACGGAAATAATCTAATTTTTCAACACAAGGGCTCCTGTTAATCCCCATGCTGAGCATAGGTGTGGGAATGACACTGAGCTGAAGGTGGCTTGGTATCTTTTACTTATCTACAAGTGTGGAGATGGTTTTTCTCGTCAGCCGAGCCTTAGGGACAGGTAGAGCGAGTCAGCGAGGGGAGAGGAAGAGCAGCTGATTTGCTCGTCATAAAAATCAGCTGTTTGACTGTGACTGGCGACACTGGGAACTTGGCCACGGTCCGCCTGGCAAACTGCAAGGCACAGAAACTCAGCTGCACACTTCCCATTTCCTCTGTGAACAGTTGTCGGGCCGTGATGTTGAAGATGATCTCCCTCTCATACAAACACTTCTGTTTTCATATTAACTGTGTTTTTGCAAAGCAGTTGTAGCTACTTTCTTTCACATGCACACAACTGCAGCGGTCGTCAAGCCACCACCACACGATGCACACGCCTGTCAGTGTGTGAGACATGCATTCAGTTGTTTTTGCTTGTATTTCTCTGAGGTTCAGGCTGAGGAGAACTTTTGGTAAAATTAGAGTAGAGTCTGAGCAAAAAGCAGGCCAGCTGTCATGCAACCAAGGAGCCGTCGCCAGAAAAGCTCTGATCAAGCCGTTCACACTGACTCACAAACTTCTTTCTTCTTTTTTTTTTAAATCTAACATTATTTGGGAGGATTTTTGCAATGCAGCAATAAAACTCTCGGCTCACGTAATGCGGTCGACACCAAGCCAAGAAGTACTAATGCCTTCATGCCCCAGAAAAGCCTGAAATCACAAAACTACAAACGACCTCTAGAATAAAAAATCATTTGTTTTCATCTTAATATAGCTGGTGCTGTGGTTTAAAAAAAAAAAAATACTTCACAGCAATTTCCAGTGAGAAAAGCGATGAGGGAAGGAGAGAGAGAGGAGGGGAGGGGGAAGAAACACATTACAGCTCCTCTTCAAATTATTCTTTCAAACTCCCGTCTGTTACACAACTTAATGAGCCTTGAAATTGGCGAGATTACATTTTCAGCGTTTCTTTCATTAGTGTGGGTGTCGCCAATCTCTGGGGATTGGTTTCCTCACTTTGGGATTGTACAGCGCGCTGCCACAGAACGCGCTGCAGTGATGAAAGGAGCAACAAACTAACCATCAGGGCCAGTAAATAGATGAGGGAGTTCCCTGTGATCAGCCGGGGTTTTGGTTCAATCAGCCAGCTGATTTACAGAAGCTGTGCAGCGGGTTAAAGTACTCCTCTCTGCAACAGATTTAATCATGTGCTGAGAGTGAGAATCTGTTCTTCACTTAAATCACAATAAAAACAATCTGCCAGTGAGCTGAGATAGCAACACTTGTTTTCCCTCTCAAATGCTGCTTTTTCATGGCTCCTGTTCCAAACAAAATTTCACACTAAATTTTAAAAAATCCTGTGGATTGACTCCACAGCTCCCCAGATATTAGTCTATGGATCTTCATCATCGAAGGAAATGTGTGAATAAGGTAAATTCTCTCCAACAGCATATTTATTTTGAGCTTCTTAGTCCATTCTTGACCTTGGAAACAAAAGCTGACAAAACAATCTCAACTCAAGGTCCACCTACTCGCTTGTACCACAGTTTTTCACCAGATTTCTTTGTTACCTGCTGCCAAGGTCAAGAATGAACTGTCAATCTCAACTTTTAGTCCACTTTTAGTAAAATCGAGTCCTAGAGGTGCTCAGAATAATAGAAAGTTTGAGCATCTACAGTACCCGCTGATGAAGACAAGTGTAACCAGGTCAAAAGCTCTAGAACAAAGCGACGTAAGGGGACCTAGACTTGAGATTGTTTTGCCAAGAACATATTAATGTTTTGATATCAAGACTATCACTACTACTACTACTACTACTAAATCTTAGCTTAACTGTGCCAGGCACTGATTGAGTCCAATAAGACTCCGGTGTGTCGCATCATGGCATCCTGGATTTGAATGTAGCCCTGCTCGACCTTTGTTGAGCATCATCACTGTCTCTCGCTTCTGTGTGCTGCTTCAAAAAACAAAAAAAGTGTTGGTTCTTGTTCCTCATGAAAAATGTTATTTTAATCTGGAAAACTGAAGTTGTTGTCAGATGGCGGTTTCCTGTAGCTTCTTGGCTTAACTCTGTTGCGTGGGACTTTGAAGCATCTCGCTATTTGTGGCAGATGAGAATGACAAAATCAATATTGCGGATCCCGAAAGCTTCTTAGTTTGTTAATCTGTAATAGCTGATTCATAAGCATGGATGGCATAATGCGATGATTGATGTTTTGGCTTCAGCTACTTCATCTGGCTCAGCAACACTGACCATTCTGGGCTCGAGAGCTAAGACCCAGAGAGACTGGCTTGTTTAGAGGCAGACCAGCTTGTTGGCGGGCGACTCTGTTGCTCCAATCCACTGCCAGGCGCCCATCAGCTGCGAGGGGGGTCCACATGACACAGAGAGCGCTCGCTACGTAACCAGGCGACCCAGATAGCGCTCCAGTCTGCTTTTGTGGGCCAAGCAGCAGGAGAGTAGCTTTGCAAATGAACTGAAAAGAGCAAGGTGTTCAAATTAAGACCCTAATTATGAGGAATGATGAATCTGTCCTATGCTTGTGCTGTCCCACCAGAGACTGTCGGATAGAAACATCTCACAGAATAACTTTCCAGGGGAGAGACAGCCAGGTATTTGACGTGATAATGATGTGAGGAATCAGGATCAACTAATAGATAATTTCTCCATGCCCAGTGGATTCCTAAATACCACACAATTTGAAGTGTATAGCTTAGTAATTACAATCAAAGTAGAGTGGTAAAGGAAAATGAAGGGTGAGGAATTGGGAAAATAATTTAATAATGCTGTTCATTTGTTTCTGGGGTTATTTTAAGAGTCCGAGAGTTCCCTGCCACATTCAATGGCCATTAAGAATTTAAAAAAGCAGAAGTAGGCCACCGACAATTCAAGCAGAAAGAACATAAGGCCAAACCGCCTCTTCTTTTTTCTGTTCTTCAAGTTTAGGGTGAAGACAATTGAGTCGTTGGTCTTCCAGTGAGAGGAGAAACTGTAGAAACCACCAGCTCAGGATCACGAGCAGAACATCAAGAGTTCACTCCAACAAACTAAAACGACAGAAGCAACTAAAAACTAAAAGCAGCTGGTCCAAATTTCTTCCACCTCTTGCTTTTCGGACTAATAAAGCAAACTAATTAAACTATCCAACACGATTTTGCCTTTAAATGCATCCTCTCATGCTCTTCTCTTATAAAACAATTCCTTAAAAACAGCAGTGAATTTCTAGTGACATCCGCAGAGGGCACGTGTTGGCTTGCGTCTGCCTCGACGAGAGGGGTTTGTGACATTTGCTTTGAGGAAAGACGGTGATAGAAAAGACCTGCGGGGTTATAGGGTCCTGCAGAATTTGTAAAGAAAAGAAAGAAACAGTTAAAGTTCATTAAGCTCTAGCAGTGAACTGATTTTATGTTGTTAATTTCTCTGTTTGTGTCTCAGTGTTTATTAGGAATGGACCCAGAGCCGTTTTTGTATTTTGACATCAATATCCAGGAGCATAAACAGTAGCATATGGATCTACTGCAGAGTCAGGTACAGGTCAGTCCCAGATTAATTAAGTGTTGAGATGCGATGACAGACGTTCACTGTCAGCTCATGATTTATGTGCGCTTGTCAAGTAAATCTACCTCAGAGCCACCTGCTACAAATCTCCGTCCACATTGCCAGTTTGTCTCACCTTTGTCCGTTACTCTAACATCCAAAACAGACACAATGTTAACTTTGAGCAGCAGGTTTTCTTTTCAACTTGAGCTCCTTTAGAAATGAACACAGCAATTAGGCTCCATTTGGTCCATAATGGGAAGAGCACAGAATACCATCAATAAAACTACAGCTTTTTAACCAAACCAGTGCTGCAGAAGGCTGATGCAACTGTTCTGACCTTCTCTATCAGTGATCATGTAAAGAGATACAGCCCAACACCCACTTATACTTATATAAGTACAAACATACTTATATTAATATCATGTAGTTCAGTAAATTCAAGTGTTTGCAATAAGCTAACAGTTTAAATGTTGTTCAATAACTTTAACCAAGCAGTTACATTTACTAATATTACAAATTATGAAAGTGTGCACACAACCTACTTAAAGGTGGGGTAGACAGTATTTTTTGGTGTCATTGGGCAAAAATTTCTTAATAACCGTTCAGCATATTGTAATTCAAGTGGTCTAAGAGCAAACCTCTACGGGAGACGGGAGACGTTGGCCAATCACAAGTCATTTCAGAGAGAGGGTGCGTTCCTATTGGCTGTTCTACAAATGCAGACACGCGTGCACGTCCCTTCAGACGGTGAAAGCCTGATTCAATAATAACACAATAACATCAAACTAGACATGACCTCAGTTTAGGTATTAAATCAAATCAATCTCCAGCCTGGTTCAGAGAGCTCACCATCTGTTCTGCACTCAAAGTGTCTGGTTGTGGTTGTCAGCGCATCCCAAATTGGAAGAGCAAATTCTCTTTTTTCGGCCTTAACATCCCCAGAAAATCTCACAATTAAGCTCCACATCTCTGCTGCTGTATTGAGTCTCCACAGAGAAACAGTTATAACTTTCATTCTCCTTCTTGAACACACACAAATCTAAGCAAGAACACTATCTAACATTGTGACTCACAGTTAGTGGGCACAAAAGTAGTTACACCCTCATTTAATGTCTTGTTCTTGCTTTCTCTCCCATCTCAAACCCGGTGATTGCAGTCTGAACACTGGCCAAAACTTTTAATAAAGCAAAAATGGGCAAATTTGTCACCATACATCCTCATCATGTAAGATCCTTAGCATGGTACTTCATCAGGCCTCCAGTGGTGTCTACAGTATTTGAAGATGTTTTACAAAGCAGCTGAAAGATAACACTGCTTTATACAGTATTCTTTTCAGATATCATAAAATGAAAAACCAAATACCAGAAATACTCTGCCAGCTCACATCATATCTTAACCATTTCTGTGGAAACATCTAATGTATACCATTTGTAAAATCCTATTTAACCAAAGCAAATTGACAATGAGAACACAGTCTACTTTAGAGCCTGAGGGAGTGGATGTGGAGGCAAACGTTACACATATTTACTCCGGCGATTGAGGTTTCACTGACCTGCTCAAGAGCACATTGATAGTGATGATGACTGAGGAAAAAATTCCCAGCCAAGATTTTTCTATTTGTGCAGATATCTAAACTGGGGACCCTGCAGTCACAAACCTGTTTCTCTAACCTCCTTCCTTATTAGATTGGCCTGCAGACCCCTGCAGTCCCTGAAGTGTTATTTTCAGCCCTTAAATCTGTGGAGTGTGATGCTGTAATGATTTTGTGGGAGGTAAATTTGCAGCGTGCAGCAGTAATGTCGCTCTGCTAATTCAGCCCTTCCCCACCCACTCAACTCGTAAGGTGAATGACTGAAACATACACACCGGCACGCACACATGGTGCACTACTGCTGACGTTGCTGAAATGTGTGATTTACATGACTGTGGTGCGCACGCAAAGCAAAGATGACTGTTTTTTTGTTTTTTTTACACAGCGATGATTTCCATTATCATACATTAACACATTTTATGGTTGTCAAACTGTCCTTTCACATCCCAGTCTGTTGCGTTACAATTTGAATACTGAAGAATCTTAATGTTCAACAATAACATGCAATGTTGGATCATTTTTTTCAGTATTTTAAATTTGTCGTCATTTTTCATCCACGTGAAAAGCAGAAACTTAAAGAGACATCCGTCAGCCGCAGGATGAAAAGATCTCGGTAAACACCTTCCAAAGCACTTAATAAAGATGTCCATTTATTTTATTGATTCACTTTACTTCGCAATCTGTGAAACTGAGGAACAGGGGCCCATCAGCCCTGTGTACACAGCTGGTGAATTTATGTCTGCATAATAATCAGACAACAGCCACACATGCATTACAAAAACTGTTTTCATCCGAGTCACTTAACCACCCAGAGTGTAATAGTTTCACTGTGCGTTCGGCACCAATCCAAGTGATTTATGATGCTGCGGTTGAGTACCATTCATATCTTCTTTGCTGTTGATAAAGATCGTGTTGGTTGATGGAGTGTTTGTTGATTAGACTTACGAGGGAAACTAAACCTGATATGAATCAACATGGAGATAATGAATACACTAATAGTATTAGACTGTTGATGTAATTGTTTTATAATGGAAATTATATAATTGTTTTAGCTTTTTAAAGATGCTTTTAAAGCTTTTAATTTGAAAATATATTTAAAAAACACCTCTTTTGCATAATGACTGTAATGCTAGTGACCTTTAAATGGTTAAAGGTTTTTTGTTACAAGTTACAAAATCATGATGTGATGTTGTAACAGCACTTTTTGTAAAATTTTATAAAATATATTAAAAGCACTGTACTGTATGCTTTAAATGAATAAAAGTAAAAGAGGAGAGCATGACATTAATGAGAAAGTATTTTATTTTAAGTTTTGAGTACCTTCTCTTTTGTTTCTCTGAATGGATTTTAAATTAATTTTAAATGTTTTAATTAATTCATATTTTTTTCTTCTAAACAAGACTAAGAGTCTAAAGGCACAGTGGTGCTTTTAGCTAAATGCTAACATAAGCAGGTATAATGTTTACTATGTTCACCATTTTAGCTTAGCATGTTAGCATGCTACCATTTGTTAAACACAAATTACAGCTGAGGCTGTCGTTAGTTCTGTGGGTATTTGGTCAGAAACCAAAGTATTGGACGAATTAATTACTAACAAATAAAACGTTTGACCTGATGATGATGATGATATAGGAAAAGTTAAGGGAGTCACCAAAGTTATTTCAATCATCCCGAGGGGACATAAATGTCCATCACATTAAAACTACTTTTACAGGACAAACATCTGTAGAGGCAAAATGCCATCAAAATGCTTTCATTGCTAGCGCAGACAGTCCATTACAGCGGCAGTGACAGACTGACAGCAATAAATCACAACTGGGTGAGTGTTTATTTCTGCAAGTTTACATTTTAGTCCATTTACAAAGCCAAGTCAGTTTAACCCTGTGTACTATTAGGATGAAAAACAGTCTCTCCAACTATGCTCCATCTGCCTGATGAACACTAAACAAGAATCTGGCCGACAGCGTTGGAGGCCGCGACACAGCAGATCTACACAAGAGTCCCCTAATCCACCAGTGCATGCTCTAAAACTGCTTAATATTTGAATGTAGGGGCAGGCCAGTTCCTGTTGTAGGTTTACCAATCTGGAGAGACTAGCAAGGACTTATCTTTTGGCATTTGCTAAGCATAAATGCTGATTCCTACCCTCAGATCCAGCGTGCATTTCAAGGGTTGAGCACCTCATGCTAACTCGTGGTAAAAACCCGCTGATGTCAGTTTTTAAATGGGTTGGAGAACAAATGCTTGAACTCTGAGATGAAAAGTGTTGAGAGCACCAAAAGAGAGGGGGGAAAAGCATTATCCAAAGCAATTCATCACATCTACACCAGATAATGACCACAAATGAAAATGGATGCACTCCCACTGCTTTAATAAACATGATGCATCAAACTGCAGCGGAAAATGCATCCAATTTTGTCTGGCGATATTAAGATAGTGGATTTACTACAACTCCTGGTGCAGTTCATACCCAAAGCTCAGTGCTGGGTCTCCTGAGTAAAATAAAACAATCCAATCTGAGGAGTGGGAGGGTGATGATGTGTGAAAATGTCAGTCCTGCATTACAGGAGACGACTAGAGGACGGAGAGTCGCTGCCTCAAAAAATGTGATGGTATTTGTTGAAACTGAACATGTGAGGAGAAAATCCTTTGGTCAAACACAACAAAGCTGAAGGGAGATCTACTGTAGACTAAAACATGTACCTAACAAGCCTCTCTATTAACCAGAGAGTGTCGTGCAATAGGCAGCTCGCTTTGCTAAGTAGTCAAGTCCAGTTCTTTATTGTCAAATGCACAAAATCTACAGTGAAGCAGTCATTGCTTATGAAATTCTTAGTTCTCAGGCAATGCTCATACAAGTATGTATAGAAAAAAAGTCATGTAAGTAAAATCTAGTTAGAATCTAAATAGTGCAGCAGCTAGAATATAGGAATATAATATAATATTAAATTAAATTAGAATATAATACTGTGGTAGACAGGTGTACAGTAAAAGTAAAATGTATAGACTAGAATGTGAACAGGTTGTGCAGTAGTGGAGTAAATGTATATACATACAGGTTATAGACAGGTATCCACATGAATATAAATATACGTATAGCAGTATAAAGTGTCAAGGTGTGTGTAAAGTAAGCAAAAGTCTTTAGTCTCCTAAAAACTGTGAAGCTCTTCAGAGTTGCCTGATTTGTGCTGACTATTAATGTGATGACCTCATCGTTACATCCCTGGTCGGGGTTATTTCAGTCTAAGTACTTAGAGAAACTCCAATCTCTGCTTAAAGTGGATTAAACGGCTTTTTCTGTCAAATTTATGTTTCCTGTCCATGGGCTGTTGAATTCAGCAAAGTTCAAAGTAAGGCAGGGCTAATTCAGAGTCGCCTGAATACTGCGTATGATTTCTCACTGCAGTCATCCACATAACCAAAGGCTCTTTTTTTATCATTAAACACTGGCAGCCAATCAAGGCTAAATTTATGCTAATTTCTAATCAAGCTAATTAGCATGTGTGTCCATTCCCAGCTGGGCAAACTTGTTTAAAAATATTGCAGGTCATAAAAATGAATGGTGGAAAAAAAACCCCAACTCATATCAGTTCTCAAATGCACACACACATAAATACATCTTCCCTTATAGGTGCTTATAAACACACCCACCACATCTGTGTTGGTACATTAAGTTACATCTGTACATAACAACGCTCCTTTGATGTTAATTAGCACAGAGCAGAATATGGATGGGAGGTGCCATGGTAAGATCAATAAGATCTAAGAATATCTTTGAGTTAATTTAGACACCGTCTTCAAAGTCTGAACTGAGCGCTGCTGCTTCTTGCGCTCACCAACACTGACGGAAAAAACTTAATTCTTACAGGAAGCTGCAGAAACGAGAGATTGGCTGCTGTCGTAGGAGCTTTTTTGGCTTGAAGACGGCTTAGTTATGAGTCAGTAACTGCATGAAAATAACAGCGGAGTGCAATTTTGTAGTCCAAAAATACCTGTGAGTCAACATGAGTTCAAGCATCCTTGGAAAATGTTCCATGAAATGTGCGGTAACTCTTTACAGTGGCTTTTTCAGTTTCAGGTTGCACTGACCACCAACAGGTAACTGTGAAAACTTCCATTGATTTGTGGACGTCTCCTTGTCAGCTGGAAACGCTGATCCTGCTGTCTTTGCATTCATCTTCAGTGTTTTGAACAAGTGACAGGATATTGCTTTGTTGCAAAAGGTTGATGTTTCTGTATGGTTCGCTTTGAGTTTGATTTAAATTGTTTCTTGAGTGATTTTTTTAAAAACCTTCTCCGAGCACAATGGGCCTTTTTACATGTGTTAGAAGGAGAAGCACAGGTGTAATCAATATCATCAATTATGGCTGCTTAAATTCAGGTGTGCCACTTCCAGAGCTGGCCCACCAGTCAGGCTTATGCTGCGTTCATGTCACATAGTTGATTACTGTAATTACGAGCAACCGCATCAGCCTCTAAGCTGGAATTCCAATTCAGAGCATTTCTAACAGCGCCGATATCTCTCACTTGGAAAAAAAATACAGGAAGTGTCAGCAAACAATTGGCAAAATGGCTGCAAATCCACCATCACTGGCAGTAACATATAAATGAAATCCAATATTAACACTAATGCAACTGATTCAGCTAAATTAAAAGGAGCTATATACAGTTTGCATCTGGCTTCACGTGTTAACGAAACCTTGCAAAAGTTGCTTATTTAGACCATTTAAATGATGTGACTACAGGGCTGGGAGGTTTTCCTGTTCTTCCCGTTCTGTCGACATGATGTGAATGCAGCATTACTTAGACAATGCAATCGTTAGGGTTTTTAGTAACATCTGTGCTTTTCCTGTTAGGACAAGTCAAACACAGCAGACAGTTTGACTTGTCCTAACAGGAAAAGCACAGGTGGAATTAATAACATTAATGATGGCTGCATTCCATTTAGGAGATCCAGTTCCAGGGCTCTGGTTTTGTGTATGCTCACTCAATGACATGGCTTACTGGGACGCTTAATGGAAAGGAGCCATCGTTAATGTTATTACTTAAACCTGTTCTTTTCCTGTTAGGACAAGTCAAACTGTCTGCTGTGAAAAGGGTCTGTTCTGAGAGGGTTTGTGGAGTTTTAGTGAGTCTTCTTCACATTTCTAAATATCACAGTGTTGCTCTGTAATCGCGGAAAATCAAAAACATGTAAAATCTGTGAACACAACAGCACAGAGAGGGAGAGAGAGCAAACAGTAAGCTATAGCTTAAGACCTCAGGAAGTTGAAGACTGACTGTCATGATGGTTAGTAACCGTGTCAGTAGCTTAACCTCTGAGTGCAACAAAAAAAGTATTAGTGTCTGAGTCAGCCATTTTCCTCCATCTGGAGCACCTGACAGTTTTTCAGTCTCTCTTCTCAGCTTGTTCATTCCTCCTTGACGTGAACACACTGACAGAAGTCAGACGCTTTAGGGACTTCTTGTTCCGTTGGATTTTTAAAGTTGTTGACTTGGTTCATTTGCCAGGAAACAGAGAGAGAAGGAGCGAAAGATAAAAATCTAAGATGTAGGGGTAAAACTGTGTGACAGTATTACCTTAGAGTCTTGTACTCGTTCTGGGCAGGTATGTGTAGATACGGGAGAGAAAGAGGGAGGTGGAGAGAACAAGGGTAGGGAGTGTGGTGGGGATGAGGGCGGGAGCGCTGCAGTGCTGACCACTGCGAGACTCATCCATCCAGAACATGCTGAGCTGCTCTGCTTCAGTTACTGGCTTCAAGTCAAGTTTGGAGACTGAATACGTTCATGACTTTGATTGAGAACAACTCCACTCTGCACAGTACTTGACAAAACATATCAGCTCAGCAAGAAAATCATTTCACATCCCCTCCACTGCCTCCTCCTCCTTCTCCTGCTTCTCCTCCTCCTTACATTCGCACCGGGGCCATGTTGTCCTTAAAATTACATCTCTTTTAATCAACAGGAAATGGCAGCTTCTCTTTACTTTGCACATTATGACCAAACAAAAGGCTCAGGTGATTTCACTGCCGGCGAGGGATTCAATTATTCAAAAGCTGTTTTAGCTCCTGTTGTGTGTGCACCCTGACTTCATCTTTTATTGAGGAGGCCGCTGAGTGATTTGTTCTAAACAGCTTGCAGGGAAGTACGGTGACGTCTGCCACCGATCCGTTTGAAGGAATGACAGACCGCATACCCACTAGACTGCAGGATTGAACTCTGCTGCCTTCTTAACCTGAAGGCTGCTGTTAGTGTGTTTGGACATTTTTTACCTGAGTACCTCTGAAGTGCGAGGTCTGAGGAGGTTTACTGCTGCTGTTACACACTCTGTGGAGCCAAATGACTCTTAACAACGTATCCTTTGTGCATACATTTGTGCCTGTGTTTTCCCAACATCAGCACATATTTGCATGTCAGCACATGTACTTTTGAAAAGCAAATATATACTCACATATACGAGCACAAACAAGAATATTCCCACAAGTGTATTTAAATGTTCTAAAATAAGAAAGTCCTGGCTTCGGTTAATGCTCTGCTCTGTGTCCACCTGTACTAATATGCAGCAGAATACATTATACATTGCTTGTGTGACAAAGTGTCAAAGCAGAATTTCAGAGCAGAATTGCAATGCAAAGTCATTCATGTTCAATCTCACCTCTTTTCATGTGTCACAAGAAAGAGCCGCAGCAGTGAGAAGCACAATTGAGCAGATTTTCTAAAAAAAAATTTAAAAATTGCCATAAGTAGCCTACAGTTTGATATAATTTGATTACATCTAGCTGAATTGTACTTTACAGCTCGCTTTGACTGACTGAACTGGAAGCGAGTTGTTTCGCAGCGTACACCTGAGAGGTGTTTGCTGAACATCTTTGATGTCCCACAATCTGCTGACAGGTCCAAATATTTCAAACACTGACAACTAGGTGTCACTTGGATGCAGATGAATCTTATGACAGCGTCACTCAACTGACAAACCAAGGAAAAGTCAGTCTGTTGAGAAAACATAAAGATCAGAGCATCAGCTCTTTATAACACATGATCAGCCTTGGGGTACTCATGTCAAGGCTGCATTATATATATTTTGTAAAATATACGATCTACTGATATTTTATAACATGCATGATATTTCCCAAATTAGTGCCACAACTACCCAAACTTAAAATACTAGTATGACATTAGCAGAATACTCCGGGGCATGCATTACATTATTATTATTCATTATGAACTTTCAAGTTTGTGCAGAATAAAAACTCTCCGTTAAAAAGAGCTATTAATATCCTCCTCCCTCTGCTTTCTAATGAATGGAGCTGGAACATCTGTTACTGCTGTGGGAAAACCTAACAGCAGTTTTCCACTGCAAGCTGTAACCCCCCTGTGGTCTTAGATAAACTGGGTTATTTATACTGAGAGATAAACCAACAGTAATATACAGTAGAGTTGGTACAGTCACCTGTATATGCACCTGCACTGCCACAATGTACAATCAACCACATTTCAACAGGCTCACTGTGTCCCTACAATATAAGATACTTTAAATTACTATGTTCTTCCGTTCTGCCACGCTTCTCTTATAATCAAGTAGAGACAAAGTGAAAAGTGTTCACTTCTGTCACAACAGGCTTCTAAACCTGTTCGCATTGCGCTCAGTTTTCGCCACATTGTGTTCTTTATTGTTGTCAAACCACGCAGTTTTAGTTCATGTCATGTCTGAACGTGAAGTAGGTCTGAACCATTGTAGTGAAAAATAAATGCCGTTATCTATCGTAAATCCACTACACTGTCGCTTCAGGGGGAGCAGCCCACAGCGCATTGATGCGCCCTGGTGTTCCCTACGCTGATGCTGTTCGGCGCACTTTGACAGAGCAGCTGTGCAACATCTGACACTCTGTAATGAATCATATCCCCGCTGCAACAGTAAATGTCGGATGAGAAATCTCATCACTTAAGAGAAATCCGTCGACAACAGCAGCTCGCCTGGCTGTTAAATCTCTCATTAATGATGTTTCCCTCGCACGGGTCGTGCGTAATTGGGTTAAATCCCAACGTTTCTTTGTTGTAAAACATAAAATAGTCCTACCTCGCTCATGATGGACGGTAACGTCGAGGTGTCTCGGCTGCTTCCAGTAACGTGAGTTGCGGAGTGAGAAGTTTCAGCAACAGTGGTCTTTAAAAGAGTAGTTCGCCGCGGCCAGAGAAGCTTTATAAAGTGTTAAGCCCAACTCCTCCGTGTCATCACGTCACCATTAAACCAATAGGAATGCCGCGAGCAAATGTGTCTCCCAAGTCACCACCCAACTCCTTCAAATATTCATACGCTGTGTAAGCCTTTTTCATCGTGATCAGCCAAACGGAGCTTCTCTCTCCAGTTGATGAACGGAGGCATTTAATGCACCAGTCATCATGTCATCAATAGAAATTGTTATTTCTCTGCATGTACCATTGTGACTCCCACCTGAGTGTGTGCACTATGCGTGGGTGTGAGCTTCATAACAAAAGCTCTAAAGTAATATTATGTTCTGCCTTTTTTATGTTCCCTTTCAAAGGCAGGCATTTACAGTTTGCCCATGGTACTTTACTGTAACATAATGCGCTTCTTTTACTCTATATGGCACCACTATAATGTTTATATAATGTCTCTACATTACATTTTATTGATATTTTATGAAATGTGTTGCGATGTTTGCCTGGCATTCCCCTCCACATTTATTGCAGGATTAATTATATCTAGTAAAGGTTTACTGTGGTATAATAAGCTAATTTGATTTTCTCTGGTGAATTTCCAAACAACAGCATGTTAAATTTATTGCATCTGAGAGACTGAGCTTTGCGTTTTAACTTTATTAAATTTCTTAATTGAAAGAAAAGGCGCTGGTGATTTTTCAGAAAGAACAGTGCCTATTTCTAGCGGGGTTGTATAATCCTTTTGCATCAGTCTAACTGCTTCCAGCCCTATCAATTCCATCCTTTTCATTCCCTTTAATATCAATTTCACAAATTGAGGTAGCTAATTATCGTTTGTCCTAAATCCATATATCCATTTGTAAAATTCAATACAGGCCGTGTTTGTCAAATTGAGCATTCAAATAGCACGCAGCAACTTGTGTAACCTCTATCTGGCTCCTGCACATCTAAATGGAAATCCTTTCAGACAAAGAGAAACAGGACCAATATTCACAAAGCTCTAATGTGGATGCAACTTGGAGGATGGAAGAAGAGGGAACTGAGTACAAATGAAGCCTAACATCTCTGCAGCTCTGACCTGACCCGTGTGTCTCTGGACGACTGTCAATGTTCCTGACAAGCTGGAGCAGATTTGCACTGAAAATGGCTTCTTTGTTCTGCAAAAATAGTCGTAAAATTCCTCTGCTTAAGATAGTCAGAGGGAAGGAAGTCGTTTTGTTTTGCCAGTTACAGCAGATGGAACTGAGGTTTTTGTGGAAGCTTACGAAGTAGAAGCAGGACACAGCCTACTGTTAGAGAAAAATGGTGTCCACAAGAAGCTTTTCAGCAGCGACAGTAAAGGCTGGAATCTCATGACTGCACATTAACGAACGTGTATGGGGGTCAGTGAGTCATTCACATGGCTGATTCCCAGTATAGAGACGTTTACATCATTTCAAGTGTTCAGACATGTGAACAGTGTAGGACAACCTCTATGAATTAGGAAACTTCTTTAGTGGAACGATATTGTTGTGAGAGAATAAATTAGGTGCCATGAGTCCATCCTCAGGAGAAATCTGAGTCATTGGTGAGTGTCCTTACCCACCTTCATAAAGGTGTAGCTTGAGGATGTCTTGAGAACACTATGCTTGGTAACAAAATCAAATGTTAAAGTGTCTAACAGCAGCAATTAAAAGGCAAATGATTGGAGTTGAGGAAATGAAGACATCAGGAAGAAAAAGAACACAACTGGTTTCGTCCGCAGGGTAGACGTCAGTGAAACATTTACGAGCAGGCAAACTGTCGGCCAGCTAGAGTCATCAGATGGAGATTTTGGGAAACAGCTGGTAGTCCCACAGGAGACAGTGAGCACCACCTGAAGGCAAGATGTGATGTTTAAGAGGAACAAAGGACTGCATATTGCATGCAGTGGATAGAGGGGGGCACATAAAGGGGAATGTATACTGGCAGAGTGTGTGTGTGTGTGTGTGTGCATGCGTGCAGTGTGTAACCTCTGAATTGAGTGCTCATGGCATAGTGTATTGTTAGATGTTTTAGCAACATCTCTACTTTTGTTGAGCTCAGTTTCAGTGGATTTGTCCTTTAGAGCGAGCACAGGTTATGTGTGTGTGATATTGCACTTATCCCCACAGCAAAAGGTTCATTTTCCTGGATTGTCTCCACAGGAATCAGAGGTCAAAGGTCATCCACAGAACACAGGAGGTGGTGGCAGTTCAGGGTTGTGATTAAGGAAACTTCAGCAGGGTGGTTGGGGGCTGACACGGAAGACTTAATCTGGATCCTTTTGTTGTACAAGTGGTCTCCCTTCACCTCAAGCAAATAATACATTAAAATAAAGAACACTCTCTACTTTGTGCTTTTACAGTCCTCAAAAAAGACTCAACATCCTGTACAATGCATGTGCAGACTGTATTTCTTAATCCTGTAAAGTGACAACCAAACTGCACTCCACGCACGCAGGCTGAAGTTATTATCTTGATTGATTACATCATGTTGTTTGAACTTCCTGTTAGGTCTTTTTAGTCTGTATCTTCTATCACATTCTGCTGTGTGAGTTGGGGATGCTGCTCTGTTATATTTCCATCATGGTTTTGACTCGTGAATTATTCTGAAGCAACACCTTTATTCTGCTTTGTTGTGCTGAGGATACTCCTCCCTCGGAGAGTTGCACAGGATCTATTTTTATACTGTACGTCGTGTGTGTGTGTGTGTGTGTGCATGTGTGTGTTGATGATGTGGTGCACACACACATATATGTAAATGTATGTTAACTAGGCCTTTTGGAGACGTTTGCATAGATTTCTCCAAGATTAAAATTATTTAGCTGTTTTGTTTCAAAGCCCCAAAATACACACAGTAAGCCCATGCTGTCTGTCACAACTATGAAAATCATAGTTTGGCAGGCACATATCATAATGTGATGTAATATTGTCTGATATTGCTTCCCCTCTTTTGCGCTCAACAAGCCCCTGGAGCCAAAACTGCTCCTTTTTATTATTATTTTCTTTTTAAAGTATTATATCCGGATAAACCCTTTGAGATGTGCCATCTCGTTTTCAAGGCGTCACAAACTCCAAGTATTAAAGTGGCACTGTTGATCATTAAGATCTGTTTATGTTCTATAATTATGGATCAATCGAATTTCTTCCATCCGAGAAAAATGCTACAACAATAAGTAGATAATATTTGTGTTTAGAGTGTGTGGCTTTGTTTTGTGATCACTTTTCCATTTTGGCGTTATAACTTCATTCATGCAACCTCTGAATTGAGTGCTCAGGGCGTAGTGGATTGTTACATCGCAGTCCTTATAGAGGTAAATGTTGAACTTGATTATGTACATAATCATTTCTGATGAGGTGAAAGTTTTTGTGAGGAGAGAGCAAGACCGATCCTGGAACTGTGTTATCTTACGGCAAAAACATAAGAGTAACATTGTTGAAAACCCGGTGTGTTTTCAACAATGTTACTCTACCATACCTCCTCCATAACACATGCACTTGCTCACACACACACACAGAATCAATCTCAGCTTTATTAAAGGAGACACAGAGAGCATTTCGACCGCAGATTTTCCCTTTCATCTCTCTCTGTCTGAAGAAGCCAACCTCAGCCCAGCAGGGTGGTACACAGGAACAAAGAGAGTGACCTCAGTGTCCTTCTTGCTGCAGGGCATTGTGGATGAAAATAAACGCCTTCACACACCCAGTTGAAACTGTACAAGTATGAAAGATATAAATATCCAGAATAATACAAATATATTTATATCACTGTGATCACCACTTTAATCATGGCCATAACTGTACAATATTGTTTTAAAATGTAAAATGCATAAAGTAAGTAAGGCCTTTCTAATGTGCAGTGGAGCATTTTGCAAAAAACATAGGTTATTTAGTTATCAAAACCTGCGAACAGCGTTTGTCAATACTCTTGCAGCAAAAACAACATGGATGCAGTTTGTTACACGGACAGTTACAGAAATGTATTATAATTACAATTTTACAACATGATAAATATGTTTGACCTACAATATCTGACTATTTTATTTATCCTGATGTAGTAACTTCCACACATTTAATACTCAGTGAACACAGTTTCATTTTGGTCTACGGTGGCTGAAATAGCTGACAGACAATTTAAAGAACTCGGCTGCCAATATTCTGTATTTTTTGTCAACAAATCCCATGACAAGACAGAAACCAACGATGAATTTATTCTACTATCAAGTATTGTTTGTGTAGCCACAGCCTGGTGTAGCTGATTCCTCAGTGCCATAGAGCTCCATTGTTGTCAAAAAACAATAAAATACACAAATAATAACCCCACACTGGGTGACATGTTCTTTCATTACCATGAGCATGGATCATGTAGTTAGTAGTTTAGTTTTAGTCAGTCACACATACACCGTCCTGCTGCCGTAAATACTCCCTAGAGCGCCAAAAAATATGTATTAATCCGCAGCTGGAAATAGTCCCCAACTCATGCACAATTTACTCCTGTTTGAGTAATGTTTGCTGACAACTACAATGCCCCCTTTGTCTTTTTAAAGAATTAAATTATACATTTATGACCTGTTTTTAACTATGTCATGTAGCTATACTATAAAATACTGACTAAACTGAGTATGTAGCAATTGTTCAAGTGCTGAGAACAGACTCTTATCACGCGCACCATCAGTATGGTGTGTTGTGGGAGCATTGTTTGTCTCCAGGGGGATTCAGTTCCTTATGTCATCTGCACAGACAAATAAAGTGAACTACATGCAGAATACTGAGTGAAGAAGGTGTACTGTAACTTACTATAATTCATATTTACATAGATGAATATACCCTGAAGGCATTGAAAGCTGTAATACTGCATTGTGGGTAACAGGACCTGTTATGTCATTCCAATTTCTAAATAACAGAGATTAGAAATGGACTGCAGCACTGCTTCTGTTGACCTGCTGAGAAGTCATGTATGATAAGACCAGATTAGTCCAAATTAAAAAAAAAAAAAAAGGTTGGACTAAGAAAGTTTCAGAACCTGCTTGTGTATTATACACAAACCCTTGAACCACTGACTACAATGGACGCACACAGATTTGTCTTGGTGACGCTGGTGCAGACTCAGCGACAGCTTACAGAGTTTCACAGTACACACAGTTTGAACAACAGGGGCTAAGTGTAAAGTATAATTCACAGTCACTGTGCACTGCAGGGGACATCACCAGATATACGATGCACAGTACAAATCAGTCCTCAAATACGCATTCACCCTGTGGCATTATATACGGCTATGTGTTCTCGTGCAGTGTGCCGTACAATGTGATTGTATCTGCAGAGGGAAGTGATTTATCTTTATCATTATGTTATTTGAGATGCCACAGAAGGAAGCTGAGCTGCTATTGCAGACGGCTGCCTGCAGTTAACCTGATGTGTATCACAGCACCATGAAGAAGAACATGCCCATGGCTTTCAATTACACACAGATAATACTGTTTGCTTTGACTGGCAGCAATAAACAATATCCTTCCACATTAGCTCTATATGTACTCAATCAGTTCATTTAAACCGGACGTTCTTTCAAACACATCTTATTTTATCAATATTGTAAATGTTGTTGTTAGGATTGGCCAGATATGCTCTCGAGAGAAGGAGATATAGTCCATTTTTCAGCCTGTTGTAACAAGGATTTAATTTGTGCAGATAATTAAATAATAAATCTGCAGAAGACGTGCAGGACCAACAGAAGTGCTATATAATGAGAATGAGCTCTCTGGTGGAGAAATTGCCAGTTTACAAAAACATTAAGAAGAAGGAACGCAAAAGGAAGAGAACATATGATGCAAACAAGATGATGCTGAATGCAGTGCGATATGATATGAGATGGAAAAGAAAGGAAATCACCTCCCTCCAGGAAAATCTCTGTGCTCAGAAGGAGGAGAACGACCACATCAGAGCTGCCTGAGAGAAGAAGAGTGAGAGGATCAAAAGCGCCTTTGAGAAAGAGTGAAAAGAAGTCAAGGTAGACCAGGGCAGCTGGTGGTGGAAATAAGAAGATACTTACTGAGCTATAGATTATACAAAAAGGGAACAGAAGAAAGTGAATATGAGAATCAGAAAAGCCAGGCTATGAAAAATGGGAGCCTTGTACAAAAAGTGCATGCATATGCATCTTGGTCAAACTGAGAGAGAAGGGTGAGCTGATTTAGAGCAAGAAGGAGTGGGAAAATGAATGCGATGCTCTGAGAGAGATTCAGGAAGGAGCTGACTGAGGATGAGGAGAACTTAGAGAGAGGTGTGAGTAAAATGGAGATGATGAGGAAGATGAAAAGGCGAGCACAGCAGAGTTAAGGGGAGGAGATCACGCTCCTAATCATTCAGAACATTCAGCTTCAGGTACGCTCCCTCAGCTGATCATTCTGCTTTGGGAAAATGGTTCTTTGGACTCCAAAAAAAAATTGCTTCAGGGCAAGCATTTGAAAGTGAAATAAAAATATATCATCTTTCTCTTTTCAAGAGCAAGAACTTCTGAAGCTCTTTCTGTTGGAAGGCAAAGAGCAACGGTGATGGTGGGTGTAGGAGGCTGCTTCTTGTGTAGCTCATGCTGGACAACAGAAGATCATCCTTCCCACAAACACCAGCCAAGTGTCCCTAGGGATTACGGGATTACGTTCATTATGGACAATTAAATGCCTCTTGATTGACGTGCAGTGTCAATGTTCAGTGCCAATGCCAGAAGAAGTGTGTGCTATATGTAGTGAGGCTGATAGTTAAGGTGTGGAGATAGGGGTGGTGGATCAGTGGAGACTGGAGTTTGCCTTGTTTTTATTAACCGTAACCACAATCTTTCCCTAACCTTGCCCAAGTGTTTTAATTGCCTGATCCTAACGATACCTTAACCATATTTTATTTAACATTATTTGGAAACCTTGACCCTATTGAGCAAGAATCTTTAAAAACACTGGCATTGGACATAAACAATGTTCTCATTGAACATTATCTGTGGTTTTGAAGAATCATCATTGGTAGTTTGTAGAGAGTCAAAGTCCCGTCCCACTCCCAGGTCCTGTTCCATTAGCTTTTGTTACACAATGGATTTCAGAGCAGGTGTATTTTGGCCTGGACTGATAAGACAAGAGTTAATCCTACATAACTTGCAGTCTGTTTGTTTGTCTATGGGCCGGGGGCCAAGTCCCAGTACAAAGCTAGAGGGCGCAGAAGAGAGGCAGACTCATTTCTCTTGTATCAGGTTGTTCTGTTTGTAAGCCTCGAGCCACTGAATCACTCAGAAGTGCATCTTTTGTCTCCACGCGTTTGATTTAAGTACAACCACCGGCCCATTCCAAGTGCAGCTCTTATAATTCTGGTCAGGGATGCTGGGGTGTGTGAGTGCAATGTAATGTTAAAGTTGTGCTGCTTCTGCTGGAATAGCACAGACGGATTTCTAATAATAAATTCCCCTCTGTCATTAAGGAGCGTGTCAAACATTGCTTCTCCATGCTCATTTAACTCAAATAAAAGGTCGACAAATGAATGCGACAATGGAGTTTAATTTGGGAAAATCTGCAATGTTTTACAGTAATTGAGGGATGCAGCTACTGCGCTATGTTGCAGTCTGATTTTGTGACACTGGCTGATAAGACGGCTAGCAGAGTTAATCTTTTGCCCTTTAGCCATTGCTGCCTCAACATTACAACAATTACATTTAAGCTGAACTACATACTGTAGCTTTTATATGTGGCCAACCATCACTGATTTGTGTGTGTGTGTGTGTGTGTGTGTGTGTGAGTGTGTGTGTGTGTGTGTGTGTGTGTGTTTGTGTGTGTGTGTGTGTGTGTGTGTGTGTGTGTGTGTGTGTGTGCACCTCCTCACACTCTCTAAACAAGCATTGTGTCAAAAGAGCCCGGAGGACTTTCTCCTTGTTTTTATGACAGTGGTTGGCAACTTAATCTAATCCTGTGAGCACGGCCACCGCTGGAGAGCCAGAGACAGGTGCATAATGAAATCTCACACAGGGAAAACCTGACAGCTCCGCCTGCCTGGGGTCCTCTTCTTCATGATCCACAGCTATTGTCTCTCTCCCTCTTTCCACACTCTTCTTTTCCCTTCCTCTCTTTTATGTCCTTTCTGTGTAAACCCCTCCTCTCCGGGGCTCCCAACACATCTCATCACAGTTTGTCCCTGTGATGCTCCTCGTCTCTGCGCAGCGTCGTCTGCTGTGGCCAGGTCCCTGCGTGGTGAAACGCTCCTCTTCATCAGACTGTGCAGAGCCATTTTTATAACAAGTGCTAGCTGCTGGGCACTGACAGCCACAGAGCCAATCAGCTTCTATTAGCACACAGCTCGCTGAAGACAAAGTAGGGTATAGCTAATGAGATGCATACTGTGTGTATGTGAGAGAAGAAAAACACGGCAAGACTAGATTTGTGCTGGAAGAAGTTAGGGGCCATAGGACCATTAAATGTCGTTGTTGTTTTTAGACTTCAGGAAGTTTCCGTTACTGGCGAAGAAATGGTCCGGCACATAAACCCTCATAAAACCACAACCTGATGTCTTTAGACTTAAGTTTTTGTACAGATTAAGCAAACAAGATATAACATGTTAATTAATGAGCTTTAGAGTTGCTGGTAGTTGGATTTTGTTAGCTTTGGACAGAGCTAGGCTAGCTGTCCCCCCTGAATTCAGTCTTTATGCTAAGCTAGGCTAACCATCTCCTGGCGGCAGCTTCATATTTACAGTACATATGGAACGATCTTTGCATCTAACTCTCAGCAAGAAAGCAAATAGAAAAGCAGTGTATTTCCCAAAATGTTCAACTATTCCTTTAAAAGCTGTCAAAAATGCTTTAAAGAAAAATGGGAAAAAGCACTTCCTGATTATGAAAGTCTATTCATATCTGACCCTACAATGTGGTTTCTCAGCCGAAGCCATGTGAATATGAAAAAGATGAACACATGCTCATTATGTTCCCTTTTACACACACACACCTTCCTCAGCCTCTACACATGCATTTCCCCGACTCTGCGGCTCTCCAGCTGCCATGCCCAGTGGGGATCTCCAGCAGAGTACAGACAGTTCATTTCATGTATCAGCTCCGCACACTGCAGTTATTACTAATTACTCGAACTGTTGCCAGTCAAAGGAAAGTGATGATAGGCTGTCTACATGTCAGGCGCCAGTTGAATGTCTTCCTGACTGCGAGAGACGGCGATGAATGAACTGGAACCCACTGACTTGATGTTCAGAGAGTGAATTTAGCGCTCTTTGCCTACTGGTGAGGTCTGGATTCAATTTGTCTTGCCTTGTCTGTGCTGCTGATCAATACCTACTGTAATACAAGTGGAGCGGAGCCAAACCAATGTGCACTGTCAGCACCTGCACATGGATGGATTGGTTTGGGAATATTGGCATTACAGCTGTTTATTCATATCAGGGAAAAACACATTGATAGTAACTGAATCCATCTTAAACCAATCCTTCTCATATCAATAGCGAATGAATGATAATTGTATTGACATTTGATCACAAAGTCGATTTGAGGATCGCAGGGAGCTTTGTGTGTTATGACAACTGCACAGGAGGGAAGGAAGAGTCTGGAGAAGTTGCATGTGAAGAAATATGAAAATAAAAATCAATGCAAAAACTCAGCTCCTTAAAGGACTAGTTCTACATTTTAGGAAATTCACCTCTTCGCTTTGTTGTCGAGAGTTACACGAGAATATTAACACGCTCACATCTGGCTGTTAAATATATAGCTACAGTCATGAGATGGTTAGCTTAGCTTAGTATAAGTGACTTCTTGGAGTCTCTGCTAACGGTGACAAGAGTCCAGGAGTCCAGGAAGTGTACGGATTAAACAAAGACTATATAATTTGTTAATAAGTGCTCTTTAGAGGTGCTGGTGGGCATTTTTTGTTTAGCTTTGGACAGAGCCAGGCTAGCTGTTTCCCCGTTTTAAGTCTTTAAGCTAAGCTAAGCTAACCATCTCCTGTAGCTTCATAGCTAATGGACAGATATGAGGGTGGTATTAATCTTCTCATCAAACTGTCAGCAAGAAAATTAATTTAAGCGTATTTCTCAAAACGTCAAACTACAAAATTTTACTTTTGATAAAATTTTAAATGTTTAAATGTTTTATCATAATTGGTTATACTTGGTTTAGATGGGTTTTTTCTGTCTTTTTTTGGTTATTGTTTTTTACAGCCCTTTACAGTTACAGTACTAAGAAAAGTGTTTCATAAATCTTTTTATATTTATGTTATTATTAAAGCAATTTTCATTGGTGTTATTATTTACAACTGTGTTTGAGTTTGCTAAATTATTAATATTACTACATAAATGCTTTAATTTTGTCTGTTACAGTTATTCACCTATTGTTTGTCACTTTAATTTAATTTAAATGTTGAATTATATTTAAAATGTATCTGTAAAGCACTTTGGTCAACATTTGTTGTTTTTAAATGTACCTTAATAAATGAATTGACTTGACTATGATTCCATCCATCTTTGCCACTTCACCTGTTTCCGACTGGATCTGAAGTATGTGAATGTGACAGAATTATTTGAGGAGCACTTTCATGCCAGCAACGTTTAAACGCCTTTTATATCACCAGGAACACATTTATGGAGCTGTTAAAAGCAGCTGTTCCATTATGCGGAAGTGTTTTTATTGCCTCATGATGTTGCACACAAGACAGCAATTCTGTAAAACCAAAACAGTACAACTAGAGAGTAGACAATCTGTACACTAGAGTAGTTACATAATAAAAACTCAACGCTGTGAGTCTGAAAATGTCAGGTAAAATCAGAAAGTACAGCGACACATCGGACAGTTTCATTTGGAGGTAAACAAACACTCGGTTTGGTTTAGTGCAGCTTTTATGCCGCTTGAGAGGACAGAGAACAACAGACTGCTAGCTCAGTGTTTCTTGGATAAAGTGTGATTCTCTGTTGACTTGGATTTCGTCAACAGAGAGGGTGTAAAATCAAGATGTTGTAATGTGTAAAATCAAGAGCGTGCACAAAAAAAGTCCACGCTGGAGGAGGTGTGCAATTACGTTGTTTCACGCTGTCCTCGGCTCAGCTGGGAAAGAGAGAGAAGCTGTAGATTTTCCCATTAACTGAATAATGATGCATTTCAGCCAAAGAGCAGAGCGCAGTCCTGAAAGAGAGAACCAGTCCACTCAGCACCAAACGACAGAGCAGCCATGATGAGTCAGTGCTTAATTACCACACAGTCAAGTGGACCTTGGTTTCCTCCAACTTCCCAATTACATTATTGGAAACTGGTTCTGAAGATTACTTCACGCCGCATTTTATGAGACATGAAATTGCTGAACGAAGCCTCCTGAACAGGAGCACAAAAGGCTCTGGCAGAGCATGAGGGTGATGGCCTATCAATAGCCATTAGCTTGGAAACCTATTAATCATTTCTCATTCACCCAACTGCCCTGGAGGAAAGACGAAGACCGAAAGACAGATCCATTTGGGATGCAAGAACATGTAGACATTTTAACACTCAAAAAATTAAACCTACTGGGCCTACATATGACAAAGGGCTCTGCTAAATGGATATTAACTGCTTGGAAAACCAAATATAAACAACAAGGACTTTATTGGTTTCTTCTGCAGCAAAGATGCAATTAGTGCAAAGAGACCCAAAAAGACATCACTGCCGCTGTGGTGAGGTGGCATTAATAAGGTCTAGTGTCTAGATAGGCTTGTATAGAACATAGGGAAATGTATTTCCAAATAATATACAAGTATTGAAGAAGCCATGGCTCTTTATCAGAATAGATTTCCCAGGTCTCTGAAAATGGATTTGTTTGTTTTAGATGTTTGAACTAAAATGCCAAGAGTGTATAATTTCCCAGAATTTACAGCTAAACTTACCACTGCTGAGGTTGCCAAATGGTCTGCCAAGATAATCTGGATCCTTATATGGTCCACATAATACTCTGTACTAATGCAGGCAGTTATGTGTTCATAACTGAGGTCGATTATAAAGTGAGAAACACTCATTGTGTTTGTCAGATGACTCCACATTCTTCCAGTTATTATTCCTTATTTCCCTACCCTTTATCCAGCTCTTTCCTCCTTCTCTGTGGGTAATCCCAAGTCTTTTAATCAATCTGTTTCTTCTGTCTCTTAAACCGATCATAACCTCAAATATAGGCCTGTAGTATTTGTACACCCTATACGCTCAACATAATATAATTGGCTTCCTCTTTTACTCATTCATTACTTCCTATATGTTACGCACTCAGTAGTTTACTCTATAGTGAGCAGTGTTGAGATTTCAGACTCTTATAAATCATCATCATTTAGCTTCATCACTGACAGGCGTAGAGTCGCACGATTGTTAATTTTCTATAAATCTATAAAATGTGGTGTATTGTATTGTGAGAGTGTTGCCCATGGCATGGATACTTCTTGTTTTTTTTGTTACATAATGGGAATTTTTGAGGGCACTTTATAGTGCATAAATTTCACACTTATCTGGATACTCAGATAAAATGGCGGACACTTGATAGTAAATAGGGTGTGATTTTGGGTGCTGACTGTTGGTCAGAGAAAACAAGGCATCTGATGACATCACCTTAGAAACTTTTCACTGTTTTCTGATGTTTTCTAGACCAGACGTTTGAGTGATTGATTAATATAATCTGCAGATTAAACAATAATGAAAATAATCATTAGTTGCAGCATGTATGTAGCATCATATTAAGTTTCACCAGATGCAAAGATTTGAAACTAAACTCATTAATTGATAATATATCATGTATCTTTATGGTTAAGGAAATGAAGTGTGCTCTGCATGTAAGGAGAAAAATGAATAAAACCGGTGCCCCACATTTAAACTGCTTATCAGCATATGAAATAGGATTTGCCATATTTGGTTGAGTGCATGAATCTAAAATACAATATCCTATGAGAACAGTTTATTAATGAAAGGGGAGAGCTCGCCCTCAAGCAAATGCTTTTCAGATTTCAGCAAGTATGGCAAACAAGTGCAAGACGCGTGTCAAAAGCTGTTAGAGTGAAAAATTAGCTGACTTTAAACAAATAAGGCTGCCACTGCAATTTTCCAAACTGCCATCAGTTATACTGTGAATACATTTGTCATGTTGCTGCCATTGATTGGTGTGTTTCAGTTAAATAGGGGGGAACTGCTCAATTGCCTCCTAATAGCCCAGAGGACATGGTAGTCAATGCATGATTTGAGCATTTAAGAGAAAACAAGAATACCACATTAACGGAGAGAACAAGAGGAAGAGAAAAATGGCTCCTTTATTTCTATAGAAAGAAAAAATATGAGTTTATTCATCGTACACTGTGGTGCCTTTGATCGGTAAGCTATTATTAGATAATGACCGATGACAGATGTCTCCAAGTGTGGGTGATTCTTCACATGTCTTTGGTATAAAACAAGATTTATCTGCAATAAGAAAATGCCAGAGGTGAGAATAAAATGGATGAAACTATTATTATGAAATTCTGTTAAATTGCTTTTCAAATTACATTATATCTCTAACATATCTTGAATGTCAAATTCAGTTTTATGGCTTACTGTAGTTTCTCTTTACACAGTAGGAAAAAAAAGTCCTTCATGAAAAGCACTATGGGAACTCGAGCACTGTAAGTCTGTTGATGTAATGAAAGGGTTTAAACTTATCTGTGGGTTGTCTAAACATTGGAATTTTAGGACGTGGTGTCCAGGCAGAGGGCATATAAGGGTCATCCAAAAATGACAGCTGTGCCATTTGATAAAAAAATGCTACAGTGGACTAAGCTGCACAAGCATGTTGTGATGAACTGAAAGCCTCTTACAGGACCAAACCTCCACATGCACTTTTTCACCTGACACAGCAGTTCAGGAGCCAAACATGCAACAGATTTATACAAAAAACCTCAGCTCCATCCTCATACTGTAAATGTGGATGTTAATCTGCGTCCCTCAGTCTTCACCTGAGCACACCTGGAGTCACTTACTCCAATCAAGAGAGTTATGTAAGAGGTAAATTGTCTCTAAACCCTCAAGGGCAGTGTTCCTCAGCAGCACAGAGAGGATTCACAACACATGTAGTAGAAGCTAATTACATAATTCGCTAAAACAATTACAAGAAGTTACACAGTGATGGATTGGAGTCCAAATTTGTCTCTTTTTTTTTTTTTTTTTTGTTCATTTATTTCTAAATTTATGGCATAGAAACACAGACTGACCAGTGAACCTCTTTGTCATACACACCACAACACACACACACTCCTCTTGCAAGGTGCTATGTTCTTGCTGTCGTTACTGAAACCTGTCCATGTGTGCATCTGTGTCACCAAAATATCTGATGGCCACTGATCAGTGACATCCATCATCATCATGTTGCTCTCCGCAGCATTTTTTGCAGGAAAAATCGGCCTTTACTTCCTGAGTGTGTAAAAGACACCATCGATTTTTCTTTTTTTTTTTCCTCCTACTATTTTGAGGTGTAAGGCAGATGAAGTGTGGGCGGCTTTCCTCCCTGAGCCTGAGGTGAATTCTCTCACACGGAGTAGTAAAATACCCTTCATCATCCCTCCACCCTCCCTAAGATCCCGCCGAAAGATCGAAACTACCACTAACAGAAAAGATAAAAAAGAAAGTTGAGCGACAAAGATGGGGAGAGAGAGAGAGACATGTTGGATACCTTGATACAAGAAGGAAGATGTAGTTCTTTGAATATTTAAGAAGCTCTTCAATTTAGTCTTAAGACAACTTGCTCCAAGGTGTGTTGGAGGCAAGGATCAGAAATAAAGTTTCCAACATTTTTAAATTGTTTTCAGAAAAGTGTTATATACTCAGAGTGACCAGAAACACATAAATACTAAAATGACCCTTCAAATGTTATTGTTGAGAGTACTGCTTTAGTTGAGTTGAGTCAGTTCTATGATCCATTTTGAGACTGTATTATATTCAGAAGGTGTTTCTAATATTGTGCTCAACTCATTTAAAATCCAATGCAAGAGCAACACAAACTAAAGTCTCAAAAACAACCACAGAGTTGAATCAACGCCTCAGTGACAGTTTTAAATACACAATTTAAGTGAAGGTATTGGTAGAATTTATTGCAAGACTGTTGCCATGGATTGCATTACAATCTACAGGGGTTACTAGTTTTCTGTTCTCTCAGTATAATTAATGCTATTATCATATTTAGCAGTTTTCAGTTTTTAACATAACTTTTTATGGGTACTTTTTATCCCTTTCAGGGACTTTCAGACACTTTGTGGCTCACACTGACATAAGTGACATTACTGTTCAGTAGAATAGATAAAGCCACACATATTGCCACCAGTCTGGCTTGCCTAATCTTATTTATTTGGACAAGTGTGTGTCCACCATTGCTTTAGTTTGGTTTTAGTGCATTAGTCAGCTGATTGTACCAGGGATGCCCAGTACATGGCAGAGAAGAAGCCGTTGTGTCTCTGCGGGAATTGCTTTACCAGCCTACCGTACAGGGTGTCAGATTGAGCAACGAGTCAGTGCTGGGTTTTACGAGAAGTGCTTTCTATTACAAGAGAGCATCTAAGTCTTTTTGGGTGCCTGTTCAGTGACAGCTGGATATCATTTATCAGGACGGCACTATCAGGGGATGTGGTCGGTCTGCAGAAGCGCTGACGTGCTGAACCGCTACCCCCTCACTGCCAACGTTGTTGCCACCTGAGCCCGGGCATGACAGATGGGCTGGTCGGGACACATGAAAAGAAGGGCCAGGAGAGTTTGCACAGAGTTTCAGCAGCGCCTGTCCCTTTGGGAGACACTCGAGGACTCTGTGTCCATTAGGAGTATGGGCTCGATCGGGACTGGTATCGGTTCACCTTCAGTAGAGTTAGGGTGAAAACGAGTAGAATCATAATTTATTTAGGACACCTCAACTGTTTAAGCATTGTTCTAACACACACAAGCACAATGTACATGAAACTGCAGGCTTCTGTAGCAACAATACTTGTAAGAGATAAGCTAACTGTTACTGGTGTAATCGACTTAACCAAGGGTTAAAATGACTGCAAACCAAGGTTTAAAAATGGATGACCATTTGTGATAAGTAGCCATAGTAAAAGTGCAATAATGCCCTCTAAGATGTGCTGATATAGAACACAGTAGGCCTCAGCTTTTATTTTACAATTTACAGATTCAATAACTGAGGGTAAACATTTTCATACAGTGATAATCACCAGCAGAGTAAGTAAATCCCTGGTACAGTAACTATTGGCACACAGTAGAGTATACCTCAAACTGTCAAGACATGCCAGTTCAACCTGCTCAGGTTCCACCAAATATTAATTATTAAAAATCAATACTAATAAGTTGTTTCATATTTGAATGAATGTGCTTTACCTGAAAAGGGAGTTAAGACCTACCTTTTCAAATTCAAGTCACTTTGAAACATGGCAACATTTCATTTGTTTAGTGGCCATTTAGGCAGCCCTATTACTGTATCAAGTTTAGAAAGATTTTGTAAAGTTTTTCACCTAAAATAACTCTCCACTGCCCCCTATAGTGTTTGAGTGGGACAATAAATACAAATAAATTGTTTTTTTTCTACTGATAGATACACAAAGTTGGATAATGTCATGTGACTCAGTTTAGAAGTTCAAAAGAATCTAATATAAACGTGTAACGCCAACATTTTGTCTAATAAGCAATGTTTCATCCCTCAAAGAAAACCAATACTTATTGAGGATATGGCATTACATTGAATCTTTAAAACTCCTTATTGTTGGTCAGCCAGCAAAATCAGTTGTAGGTCAGTAAATGAACACGCAGGATTTGTTTTGTGGCAAATATGAACGGCTGGATGAGATCTGACTTAACACAGTGAGTCACACTCACAGAGCTGAGGAAGAGGGACTGCATGGGATTGGAAATACCTCTGAGGCAGAGGAATTGCTCCGCTCAGCCAGGCTGCAGACTGCGGCCACCTCTGACACCCGCTGCCCTGCCGACCAAGACCAGTTAATCAGCCACAGGGACCCCACGCAAAAGACAAGTAACTCTATTATTATCTATTTTTCTCCTTTAAATACTGACCACTGAATGGCTCTTAACTGTGCGCTGTGGTGATTAGCCTGCGAAATTACTTGCTGAGTTGCATTAAACAGCTAATAAAGAGTACCCTATGCTAACAAGGTTGTGTCAAGGATTTTAGCCTCAATTGCTGGTAATGGCCCTAGACAAATAATACAGTGGCACAGAGTTACTTTTGAAGGCCTTTAATTTAGAAGGGGCCATGTGCCATGGTGCTCTTGAAAGCATTGGCTTTCAATAATGAGAGGACGTGTTAAGTTATTCATCAGCGGTGCTCTGGCCCTCGAGAGTCTAAACAAAGCACAAACCACTTAATTTGCCCTGATCAGAGCCAAGAGGGCCCATTTAATTCAAGTCAATCAACACGGTGGCATCCTGAAGCAACAAAGCTTTTACATGTCACTGGGGTCTGTTGTGCTTGAATACATATTTATAAAGCTGATGATGAAGTGTTACTGGGGTTTATGTGCCATTATCATATTCACGCTGGAAGAGGAACAGCGAAGTCCTTGTGGCCCCGTGTATTCAAAAGTCAATGATAAGGCCACCTTTGAGTTGGCTCACTTGAGGTGAAGAGTCTTAATCTTTAAACTGGCAAAGTAGGCCATCACAAATTCAAGATTATTTTTATCATGCACTTGTTTAAAGGACAAGTCAGGGGTTATTCTATATTTTTCTTATTGTCAACAAATCCCATGAAAAGACCAAAACTAACAATGAATTCATTCTACTAACACGTATTGTTTGTGTAGCCAAAGCCTGATATATCTTGTGCCTCTGGGCCATAGACCTCCATCCAAAAACAATTAAAAATACATCACTGAGCCACATTGTTGTACTGGGTGACATCTTCCTTCATTACGATAAACATGGGCACCGTAGCTTATTTTGAGTTATTACAGTCATACACTCTTCTGTTCTGTAAATACTCACTAGAGCACCAAATGTGTATCAATCTGCAGCTGAAAATAGTCCCCAAAAAATGTACTATTTAATCCTGTTTGAGTAACGTTTGCTAAAAACTACAGTGCCCAGCTGTTTTAGGAAATTACTTAACCTTTTTTTATAAATGAAACAACATACTTGTGAGCCGTTTTTGAAAAGTATACGTCTTCAATAGGAACCATTGGGCTTAGAGCTATGAGCAACATATAAGGTAAGGATGTCGGAAAGTATTGAGAGACGGAGAAACTCACTGTTGGTTTTGCTCTTTTCATGGCATTTGTTGACAATAACAAAAATATAGAATATTGCCGGCCATATGCTTTTAAATTTCCTGACAAAGACTGAAACGTAAAGAGGAGGCCCTGCTACTCTAGCACTTAGATATTTGTAAATGTGTGGTTTTAATGCCCTTGCTCTGCTCAGCGTCTTCTCTTCCTATAGCAGTTCAGTGACTGGACCGCTAATGGACCCTGACGAACAGGAAGTAGAAAGCAGAATATAACAAGCCACTGGAGACATCATGCTATACTCCAGAGGGCCATTAGCCAAAGTTTCCATTTATTTATCCATAGCCCAAAAAAAAGTGTGCAGTGGCTTCTTGCTAATTGCCAACAAAAAACTGTTGAGGTAGCTGGGGAGCTGCACCCTAGCAGCAGACTCCTCTCTTGTCATCCCCGATGGTTGTGTTCCACTCAGTAATTTTCTGTGATGCATGCAGAAAGGAAGGAGATACCTGCTGTACTGACAGCTGGTCCCTTACAGACTGAAGAAGTTTGTGGGTTGACGTAAGAGCCTGGGAGCCAGAGTGGTGCTGGAGACTGAGTATGTGCAGTGTAACTGTAGTGTCACGCAATGACGCAAGGAGGAGATCAGCTTGTGACAGACAGGAGGGGCAGAGTAGACAGCGACTGAGTGACAGGGACTCCAGAAGATGGCTACAGTTATGAGGGGTGAAAGCGAGGGACCTTGTTACGGCCTCACTGTTGGAAAGGCAGACACTGACCGGCCCCGGCTGGATCTCTGAGCTTTAGATGCCTCCAAACATATGAGCAGCAAAACTGACACCCATGAAGTGGCCTAAGTGAAGCCCCAGGGAAGGGTAAGGTTAAGCTGGAAAACAAAACACTAAAGCAGGGCATGTAATAGGCCTCTCATTTTGCGCCTGTCTTTGTCAGGCCCACTGGAGAAAACCTAATTTATTTAATAGCCTGCCGCTTCAATGCCAGGCGTTTGGTGCGAGAAAACAGAAGGCAGCGACAATGAAAGCGTAGCGGGAGAGAGAGAGGACAAACACTTTCCTCGCATTCACTGGCGAGATGTGATTTCCAAAGTGAAGATCTGTGTCAGCCATCTGGTGATAGAGAATACCAGGAAACTATGCCAGCGTGCTATTTTCAATAATGCAAGCATGCATGCTGTCTCTACATAATGGATAATTCAAGGCAAGAATTCTGTGAAATGTCAACTTTTTGTATATATTCTATATTCCTTCTATTCAGTTCCTATAAATCTATCACTCCTTTCCTTTTTCCCCTTTCTGGAAAATGCTGGAAAGCCAAGATAGAACTGCCTTCAACACAATGTCAGAACAAAACAGAGCTTCACATTCGAAGGGCGGTGTGATAAGTATTCAGTGTTAAATCCCTGTGAACAGTGGCACCAGTGTGTGTGAGGTTTGTGGGGTACAAAAGTGTCTTTTAGCACATCACGTTTCAGCCTTGTTTGCTCAATGGCGTCTATCGGCCCACCACTTTGGTCCAGACTGAAATATCTCAACAACTATTGGATGGATTGCCTTAAGATTTTGTACAGGCATTCATGGTTCTCAGATAATGAATCCTACTGACTTTTCCTCTTGCACCACCTTGCGTGCTCCTCCAGTGCCCTGTCCACCCTGGCCTCTGCCCTGGTTGATCCTGACCTCTGTAAGACAATATCTCCTTGATTCTTTATTATATGAAAATATACAACCTTGCAATTGAGTCCACTGCAAATGACTGCATTTGTTTTCAGTAGCATTTACATTTGCAGAGATTTAGCCACCATGCCATTCTCTTATGGGCTTGGAGTCATATTCAGCCAATCAAGGTTGCCAGCAGAGATAAATCAAATCTAAAGCTAAAAGGTCCAATCAGAATGTGCAATGGCCTTCAGGGAAATGAAAGAGTATTTCCCATTCAGCAAAACATAAGCTGCAGATTGCATGCTCTGCCATTACTTTTAAGGTCTATGCAGTTGTGTGAGGTGACAAATGATGCATAAATACTAAAAGAGTCACAGCACCATCTAGAAAAAGTACAGATTTATTTGATAGATATTGAAACATTATCAAACAATGATAATGACCCCATGTGGTGAATCATTTGATGAAACTGGGACTAGCTCATTCACTGTCAAAATGGTTTCTGAAATGTGAAAAAACAATGCATGGGTATCAGTAGGAAACTTAACTACAGCAGTGTGTTAAACTCCTGAGAGGTTTTTTTTTTTTTTTCCAGCAATAGGCATGTCATCTTTTTAATGCATGCCAACTTCTTTAATAACAGCTACAGAGTGTCTGGAGGATTCATATACCTCCATCGCCACCACTCTACTCCCCTCCATCCTTTACTATTATAAAATGCAAATGTTATGTCACCCACTTCAGAGAGATAAATCTGTTCTTCCCATGCATTACTGCAAAGAGCCCTCGATCTCATTGCACCACCAGTCACATAGTGTTAATTTACGCTCCAGACTTTACCGTTGATATTGTACTTTATAACCATTTCCTTTCCATGACTGGGAAATTGATTGAGTTTGAGATGCTACCACATATTAAATAGAAAAAGAGGCATATATTGGATTATGGCCTCCCTGAAAACAGGATTAGACCTAAATGATGGAACAGGCTGATGATGTACTGTATGATGAGATATTGTCGGGGGAGAAACTGTTTTTTCGGATCAAGTGATCATGATTTTCTTCCAGTTCAGTCTGTGAGGGACTGTGGGAAGACAATACAGCTACAGGAAACAGGAAAAAACATTTAGCGTCATCTACTTCAGCACACAAGTTGCAGCAAATACTGAAGGAAGTCACATCAAACTGATAAGATCGCCAGGTAATTATTGAGAAGACGAGCCAAGAGTGTAGTTAAAAACCAGAGGGTTAACAGCAAACAGCTTGAACTCTGTCTAAATAATACGTTAAAGGATGATTCTGGTTTATTACTTGTAAACTGTTTCTTTTTGTAATTCTGACATTAAATTCACCAAGTTAATTGCTGAGATCTCAGAGAGGTCTGATGGGGCAACAAACACGAGCACACAGATGATCATGGATAAAACCACAAGGTTAGCCAAACTTCCTTGGAGGAGAAAACCAAGGCAAATGGTAAAATTATTCAAAATGTCAGTTGTAAACACGCATCACAGTTCACAGATCATCTACCTGGATCAACTTTGACTTACTCTGCTTACTGTATTTGTGCATCCACAGTTATGCTGTGCAATAATGGAAAATGACCCAACACTGTAGGCGCAATCACTTTCAGATTCACCTCCAAATAAAGTGGTTTAGATAATCAATCGGCTTGTTTACAACTTGTCTGATCTCTGACTGCTTGTGTTTTTTGCCCCCTCTGGCTTATTAGTGATCTATCTCAGCAATTAACTCAGCTGGTGCATGTTATCCTAATTCATAAAAATGACGGCCAAAGCTGCAAAAATAAGACCCAAGTTGTAATAAGCTGGAATTTCTTTTTAAATGCTCATATCTGTGTATGAAAGAATATTCTGTAGTGTAGGTTATATGCTGTTTTGGTCCAAATTACTATGGCCTGCACAAACGATATACGATATATATATATATATATATATATATAAAATCTAAAAACAGTTTTTAAAGGATACATTAAATGTTAAAGGTAAAGGTACACATTTAATAGCATAGCTCAAGATCATATAACATTAGCTTTTAGCTTTACACCTGTGTGCCCCACCTGTAAATACTGTACATTAGTGTACATCATTAACATCCTGCCATCATTTGTTATACCAAATAACATAATAATAAACATATTTATACGGTGGTAATTCTCCTGACATTCTTGGAGCTTTCCTCTGATAGACACACCTGGGCTTGGCTCTCACTGGGCAGAGACAGGCTGCTGGAGTACACAACGTCAGGGACCTGCGGCACACCATCAAATTAAGATTTTAGTGACAACACACCAGGTAATTTTCTGCTGCAATGCAGATGGACAACGATCACAAGAA